>JAHZNH010000360.1:0-13757 GCA_027744355.1 Tyrannoseira gladiata
ACCGGCACATCCATCTTGTTGGACTCTGGCCTGTCCTTGAAGTAGGAAAAAACTTGGTCGTAGCAAGAAGAAAAAGATAATTAGGTTTTCTCGGATTTGATAGCGATAATTTGTACAAACCTTCTGGAATTCCGGAAATACAAGCGAGAAGAGATTGAGCAGTTTAGTTACAATTTTCCAAACCCAAAATAAAATAAAATAAATAATGTCACAAAAATTGCACTTCGTTTGGATGCTCACGCTGGGATTGGGCCGATTGGGGCATTTTGAAATTGGCTGAAAAAATCCTTTCCAAAATCTGCAATATTTATTTTATATGCTTCTCTCCTATTTACTAAGAAAACATATCGTCTAGTTTAGCATAGTCGTTATGGTCATTGTTCTAAAGACTTAATTGCAGTAGTGAATAGTCATGTGTTGCATTATGAAATTGGCCATCAATTTGTTCGTGAAAGATAATAGTGGATGGCCATTGCAATGACTTTGGAATCCTTGCTAATTATTGTTTTCGTTTGCAATTTTATATCATCAAGCACTATCATCTCTCTCCAAAAAATTAAACCTTCCCATCATTACATTCTGGGAAAACTGGGGGCGAAGAGGAAACTGAGGGCACTGCAGTATAGAGATCAATTTTTTATGAAGCGTCAATGAAGCCACCACTCAGCAGCATCCATGCAATTCCACAGAGGTCCCGTAGTGAGCGCCTTTAGGATTATAATTATAGTGGATCTAAAACATTATGCGAAAATACGTCACCGAAAAAGTCGGGATCTTAGAATTATTCGAGATCGTAAGTTATCCTTTTAAGTACTAACTAATCTCACATTACCTGTAGCATGTAATTAGCATTAAAATAGAGTATTTCCCTTTGCCACAGATTTTCGTGATAGTAGCTCTAATCTTAGGATATTATGCATTTTTCCTTGATGTCACGTGGAACCAGAAAGTAGAGGAGCATGGGATCGGAATGTGCTACGAAGTAAACAAGAAGATAAACGCAGCGAACCCCCAGATCCTTTTAGATACCGAGTGTAGTGAAATCCTTAATATTAATAGTATATCAGAATGCAGACAGATCATTAACAAGGAGTACCTGCCAAACGTGGCCTCTCCGGATCCGTTCTCAGTGAAGGACGCGTCCGGCATGAGAGTAGACAAAAGGAAGTTCATCTGGGAAAACCTGAGGCGAAGACAAACTAGCGAGATCTCTTATATTACTCTGAACACACTAATAGCCGTCATGTTAGTGGCGCACATTGTTGTGGCGAGCTTCTTTAAATCGATAGAGATTAGAACAAAGTGGGTAAGTACGTACATAATCTCCCACTTATCGAATTGATGCACTACACCATTCCCAATAAATAATATTCTCTTCTCATTAAATTGCATTCCTTTGCTTGTATTCTAGAACGCGGTAGTTCAATTAGCCGTTCTTTTTTCGGCTGGATTCGGGGCCATGCTGTTGGCACTCTCGACAAGCACCATAGACAACAAGTACATCCTTTTATATAAAGACATTCGGGCTTGTGACCTGCTCAGGTTTTGTGACCGGAACATGCAGAACCACCCCTACATCTCGAAGGATAATGAGATCGCGGTGAATGCGGTGCTCGATAGTATTCACGCTTGTCAGAATGTGAAAATGAAGGGAATGATATGTGTATGTGATGACATTTGAAAGATTCAAGTATCCTACCTCGATTGAGAATAGTGGTGATTAGATAAGTAGTTCAGTAATGGCAGTTGATTATTTTGTTTCCTTCAGGTGCTTCTAACCATAGTCATGTTCATCAGCGTGGCGATGATCCTCCTAGCGATGGATCTTGTGACGACTTACGAACAGGAGAGCGAAGAGGAGCAGATCACGAAGAGCGAGAAAGACGGGGATCTTGAGGAACTGCTGGATGAGCCGCAGGTCGAATTCGAGCCGGCACAGGATCATGAGGATGTCGCGGCAGAACATGAAACCCCCCACAGGAAAACTATTCATGCCCACGCCAATGTCCACACTGGACATGGAATGCATGGGCGGTCAAGTGAGGTTATCTTAAGGGAGTACCTGCATAGTCACCATGATGAGCAGAAATAAGAACAAAGGACCCTGAAGAGAATCAACCACTCTGGTTCTGGTGTGGTGTGACCCTTCATTGATAAAAGACCTTATCATCTTCATTGAAGGGACAACACTTTAGACTTTCGACAGGAGAATTATAAGATACGTACGCTGTAATGCAGTTATAGTTTCTCGTTCCTTAAGAGTTCCCCGTCGTTTCTCCTTCTTCGCTTTTAGAGGATAAGCTGTTCTGTTTATGTAGCCTCATGATGGCGAGACCATGACTTTCCAAGAGAATTAGACATAAAAATAAAGAATAGGACTCGATCATCCTTTTATAAGTGATACAATGTCCAGTGTGTGTTTTATACAGTTCTATGATGTACTTAGCTGATGTACTATTTATAGTGTCTAAATTAAGTTCCATTAAAAGATTCTTCCCATCTTCGATTCAGAGACGAGGACATGGACCATGAAACCATTATTACTGGCGTGAATTCATTGCCTTGAAAAATTGGGACTTCTTCTCAGAAAAGCTGAATAAAATAACCGTGTTCAGACTACACAGTTTAATTTCAAGTCACCCATCAATTAGTTTTAGAAGAATCACGTTCCTTCCACCCAGCATTGAATGACTCATCCTTAACAAATGATTAGGAAAAAGTGCATAGCTATTTCATGGGTCTCATCATTTTTGGTCTAATTCACACTTCAAGGATGTAAATACTCTATTTATGACTCACTCACGGCTTAATATTTTCTCCTTGAGTGGAGCACGCTCCCCATTATTTTCCCCACGGTGAATCACGGAAAAAAACGTGATGATAACAATAACAATGCACTGCTGCGGACTTTCACCTCACCGACTCCTCACTGACGATGATCAGGAAGTTGATTCGGTTCTCGAGGGTGGGGAAATCCAATCCAATCCACGCAAACAAGGATTTTACACTACGGATGCATTCATGGGAATGGGATTTTGGTGGTGACAATTTTTCCGCGGTTCTTCTTTCAGCGACATAGCATAACAAACTTCTCTTACTTACTCAAGGCTTTACTCCACTCCAAGTTTACAAGGCTTCTTCTTCAAAAAATGGGATGTTGAGAAGATGATGATGATTCTGGTGGAAAGTTTATTACGTGTTTTGGTGCGAACAAATTCAGTGTGCTTCCGTGATAAGAATGCTGCTGCTAATAAAAGGCAAGAAAGTGGAAACGAGTATTTACTTACTTACTCATAAAGGCTTAATATCTTCCTTTTCAACTTCCCACCAGAGAAAATGCTATCCCCTCCCCACTCCTCATTGAAGCCTTTTTTTACGGCGGGCTTAAGTAAATGAAATTGTAGCGGAAGTTCTGTAAAAAAAAAATCCTTTCGCAAACAAGATCCCATGCAATGATCTCACTCATCGTCAGTGGTGAAGTATCTAGACAGGCTGGATCCACACGTGGACCTAAAAGGAGAGCTAAACGTAGTGGTGGAGCCCATATGAATGCATTCNCATATGAATGCATTCTTCTCCATCGTCTTCCCTTCCCTTTCCGCTTTCACTTTCAAGCAACTCAACTCCCCATAAAGTATTCCAGTCCAGGCGGCGAGTGAGTGAGTGAGCGAACGAGCGTCTTTTATTTATGAATCGTATCAACCAGCCAAGCAACCAGAAATCTAGTTAGTCAGCCTGTCTGCCACGTTTAAAGTAGCCGAATATCAAATGCGAAAGGAGGAAGGGAAAATCCTGAATTATTATTAGATCTTCGAGCCACAAAACACAGCACTTAAGCAACCCAGTTTTTTTTCTGGATAGAGTTTGCAATTCTGCATAATGAGTAGTTTATCCTTATAGTATTTATAAGTGTAATGTAGCCACCATAATGAGGGCCTCGCACTGGCTGGATGTTTCACATCGCATCACAACATGTCATGTCATTTCGTTCTTGAGCCCACTTAAGTAAGTGAGTTCCCCATCCTCCAAAATGAAATGAAATAAATATCTCCTCTGTTTGCGCAGGAACGTTTGTTCTCCTGGAATAAGTGGGTACTTATGGTTGAAACAGGAATTGTGGAATGTGGAATGCACTCTTGAATTCCTAGAGAGCAGAGCTGGGAACCCAGCTAGAGGCAGACTATGTCGTGCTCACAGTTACTATTTCCAGGATTAACGCGTTTAGAATTTTCAGATTCCAGGCAAAATAAACTGCTGGACCAGTCATTATTTCTTCCAGTGGTTTCAACTCCTCTCCATCCAGAGTCTCCTGCAGAGTAGAGTTTGGAGGAGAGCCTGCTCAGACATTTACACTTCAGCCCGAGAAGACTTCATATTTCCTCTTTCTTCTTGTTGTTATTGGGCTTCGTGTTTTCGTATTTGTATGTAAGACAGCATCTGCGATGTGGAATGGCGCTCTTAAATAAGTTTGCACGATAAATACTACTCCCGAAGGAATGGAGGCACCACGAGGATGTATCCAACGATAGCCGAAGTAGAGCAGAAAGGCTCTGGCTGGATTCTGGATGAAAGCTGTGATTTTCGAGGTTAATATTGCCACAATCTCTTTTGTTTCTGGCGAAAAACAGGAATGAAATTCATGAATCGGTCCATTGTAGTAAATTACCAGCCAGCCATATTGATTATAGCGAGCTTCTCCAACTATAAAAACATACTCTTCAGAGAGTATTACAAGCTAAACCAAACTAATATTACATGAGTGAATGGAAACAATTCATTCATTGAATTTTTCCTGAGACATTGAAAACTCTCCTGGTCCTTGGATGAATACAGTTAAAAAGTTGCAAAATGAAAAATGCTAATCCCGTCCCGTCCCCTATATTCCAGCCCGCATATTTTTTCCCTTGTTGAAAAGTCATTTTTCCTCTCTCCTGGAAGTTCTCCTTTACTAGGAAAAGAGTGAATAAGTTTGCTGGAGGTTTCAAAGAAAAAAAGTAGTTTCCCTTGTTTGCAATTTCCAGCCTGATCCAATCCAAGCCTGGACTTTTGCCCATAATACGGGCTAGATTTAGTCTGGCCATCATCGTACAATTTCGAAGTGTGAACCCAGTTCATCCAACACCAACTTCAACTTTTTTTTCTTTTCACACCAAAATAAACTTTCTTGGAGGAGTGGGGTAAGGTGAATGAAAATGTGGGTAAGGAGAAAATGGCGAAAACCTACCTCCATCCAACCGGAGCATTAAAGCATTAAGCAACATCTCATCAAGGTTTCGGTTTTATCCAACGGAAAAAAAGCTGAAACTTTTACTTGGGCGGAGAAACAGACTCGAAAACTTTTCCTACAGGGGTGGGGGGTCGTCCTCACTCCTGTACCAACAGATCAAGGGGGACGTAAGTAGATAGGGTGCTCGTCGAGAATTCATTCATTCTTGCCAACTCCACGAGGAATGTCTGACCTTGAATTCCGAAAATTCTCTTTAAGGTGTAATCAGCACTTTTTTGGGAACCGACAACTTCAACTGACTCTGCATCTATTCTTAACGATTCTTCCCAAAATACATGCAAATTACAACACAATGTACGTCTCTACTACTTAAATGGTGTGATATGATGTCTCACAAGTTTCTTCCGTTGACGGGAATTCATGTGCTCCTGCATTGCCTTCACTTTCTCTTCGGAATGCCCAGCGCTTATGAAAGAGTGAGCGTGTGTCTGTGAAAGAAAGAAAAGAAACACATTCAGCCAGTCAGCCAGCCAAACAGTAAGTTTGGCTTTGTCAAACCCGTGGAGAAAATCAAACATTTTTTTTGTTTGCTGTGCTGTTCCAGTGGGAGATATCGGATGCATTCATTTTATAAATATAGATAGATCATATGGTCGCTGCCAGCCCAGCACTCAGCCCTTGTGACTGCAGTGCACTGACTTTTTACGTCGGGAGTTGGATGGGATGCCTTCTTGCCGAGTGAAAGGGAATCGGGATCGAGACAAGGCAAACAATATGTAATGGACTTGGACTTGGTCGCTGTCAAAGTAGAAATAATAATAATAGCATTTCTTCAGATGGTCTATGCCCTAGTGTTGATATGATTTTTTTTTGGAGGGGCTTATCAGTTTACATTTTCGAGACTCAATATCCGGTGATGTGATATGGTACGAACCAATCATCATCCTCTGTTGTAACTGTTGTTACATCTTGTAGTGTTTACCTCCTAAAGTTGTTTGGTTAGGCTGTCACTTACTCGCCACACCACAGCAGCCCCATAATAAGAAACAACAGTCTGAAAACTTCAACTTCGATTCGGTGTAAGAAGATGAAAGGATTCAGAGAAAAGAATCTTCATATTTTTGTGGGGAGCAGGAATCTGAAAATCGATCGATTACGCTCCGACAAGTGAAGTGATGGTTGGTAGGTGGTAGGTACAAGTTTTTTTTTCAGGATAAATGCCAATGCCGCTCTGTTATGAATGGTGACGAGTGACGACCTGATCTGATACGTAACGACAACTCGGCGGAAGAAAAAGGAGGAAAAAGATAGATGGAATAATGTATACTTTGTACTTTGTTGCTATCACTAGACCAAGCCAAGGCATTCCCGGCCCCGCAGCGATAGTGGATTCGTTCGATGTTCCTTCCATCCCTAATTGATAAAATCTTCCCAGCATCCTAGCACCGCCACCGCTGCCATCATCGTTATCGCGTCAACAAAAGTTTATGCCTTCTTATCACATCCTCCAGATCTGCAGGAAGTTTGCAGGAGCTGGAGCTGGAGTCTGATATTATTTACTGCTACTGCTTGCTCTTGCTTCTTTTCTGAGGGAGAAAGTTGTTGAGCAACTGCTGGAGCCAAACTCACCTTAGCCAAAAGAAGTTCTGCGGCGGGAGAAAGATGTGAATGTGGAGCAGAGGACGGACGAGCTATTCTAGCGGGCGAGCGAGTGAACAAACGATGAGTCCAGAAAATCTCTGTGTGCAGGGAAGAAATTGCTGGAGTTGGAAAGGAAAAAGTTCCTCTTTTAACGTGGGAAACAACAGAAAAATTCTACTGTTGAGCACTGAGCTTGCCCAGCAATAGAAAAAAATTGCTATATTCCTTCTGGACATATAAATTCGTCCTGAATCCTGGAATAAGAGAAAGGACTCCATATTCCATTCCAGGATTTTAATTTAGATATACCTGACATACGTTTTGAATTGTTTGGGGGGACTCATATTCTCCTGTATTATTATCACAGATTTTTTGCTCTTCATCTAGAAAATGGTGCATTAAGCGTGGGGGAAATGCCACTAAAGTGACTAACTAACGCAATAGTAAGTGGGAGGCAGAAAGAAGATGTGCCAAGAATGGGTCAGATCCACATTATGACCCATTATCACGCTACTTAATCCGAAAGATTCCGAATTCATTTCGTACCATTTTAGAGTTCAAACTCTTGCGTTATTTATTCAGGAAGTAGGAAGCAGGCTCGTAAGTAATGGAGGAGAAACCATTTATACTTTTCTTCTTTTCCTCCTTGTTTACACAAATTATTTCGGAGTTCTGGAATGGAATGGATGGAGTAAGTAAGTTTATAAGTAGTAGTTGTAGATACGATATGATGCAGATGTGGTTTCATTTGGGTTGTTGGGCTAAAACAGGAGCTAGTATGGTATGGTATGATAAGAGCCCCTCGTAAAAATATTTTTTGGGGGGGGGGCGGGGAGTTAACCAACATTCTGGATGGAATGGAATGGGTGCAATCCAAAGACTTCAAAAGACCTCGGGATCGAGAGGGAACCTGTAAGAATGTTTACGTTTGTACCTCTCGGTCCTCCATTCTCTTTGCCTCGAGGTTTTTGGGGGCGTGCAATATTAATAATCCAAAAACTTCAAAAGACCTCGGGATCGAGAGGGAACCTGTAAGAATGTTTACGTTTGTACCTCTCGGTCCTCCATTCTCTTTGCCTCGAGGTTTTTGGGGGCGTGCAATATTAATACAAAGCTCCAGACTGGGTGCAATGAAGCTGCGTTGCGAACCGAACCGTCATTGGTTGTTTTTTGTTTGTCTACCTACCAAAAGTTGAAGTTTTAAGAAATTACTCTGGGGTTTTTATTAAAAGCTACCCAAACCCCAACAACTTCACTCCAACTACCCAGGCCATTAAATACTCCGGGAGAGGAATGAGCTCGACGCTCTATGGAGAAGTGTTTCGGTGTTGGCGGTGAGGTTGCATTTTCCTCCTGGAGAGAATGCCTGTCGCACTGAAGACAAGAGATATTAAATGAGTGGTGTGGCGGTGGTGTACTTTAGTTCAAGGCAAGCGTTAAGGAAAATGAATGTAGGCGGCTCGTTAAGTTTAGTTTGGCTTGGTTTCACAGTGAGCTGAACCGAACTTACTGAATCGTATTCCTGCTCGATACACAATCTTCTTGTGCACAGCACACTCACGAAATGAAAAACGTGAAGCTGAGGCTGAGAGCGAGTGAGTGAGTGGAGAGGAAAAAAGTAAACAGAAAATTTTCTGATCCGGTTTAATCCTCTGCTTTTCCAAATCAATAATTTTCTTTTCTTCGGATAATGTTCCTGGAGTAGGCACGGAAAAAAGGTCTAGGATCCCAAAGAAGCAGGATTCTCATTGTCATAGTCCATGGATTTCACTCCTCCCTCCCAATTTATCCGTTTCCCCGAAGAAGAAGTGTGGTGAAGAAAGAGAGGACAAAAAATATTTTGTATGAGAAAGTTCTTCCTCTCTTCTTAACTGCTGATCCTTCTCTTGAGCAGGGAGGCTGGAATTCCTTAAAGGGTTTGGCTCTTACAGTGCTCAGGGACTTCTAAGTAGGTCGTGCTTGGAAAGGAATGCCCTTCTGAGGGAGTGAGTGTTGTGGCACCAACTAACCAACCAAGCACTGCTACTGCCACCACCACCACGGGAGTTTCTTTAGTCCAGACTCATTAGCGCAAATGAAAAGATTTAGGAAATGGGAAAGCGTCAAGGAAAATGTCCTTAAAAACAACTAACGTACCACCACTACCCCAGTGGTTTCCTGTAGGGTTCTTGGGAAGGAGAGCGGAATCATGTTGAAAATCCGCAATACGACTTGGAAGGTGCATGCATGGATTTCTTTGAGAGGAAATGGAAAGATGAAAAGAAAGTAAAAAGTAGTTTCCTGTGGGGTGGGGGGAAATACGCAGTAGGAAGTAGGGACGACGGAGGTGATGTGATGGGGTCCCTGGATCTGGATTTACTTAAGATGGTAGATCCATCCACAGTGCCGACTTACTTTATTATCTGCTTCTGCTTCTTCTTTGAAGATTGAGATTTGGGAAGGAGGAAAGGAAAGCGGATACATTTGTCTTAGGCAGTGGAGCGATTATATACATTCCATCTATTGTCTTTTTCAATTTCTCCTTTCAACTCCGAATATTTATTATGATTCGGCTTCGCGAGGAGGAAAATTCACGGAATCAGAAAAAGGAAATGGTTGGTTGGAGGAGACGGCTTTCTTTGTGAAAAATTTCCACAAAGAGATGGGGAATATTGACATGTCAGAAAGTCAGAATTACAATTCCCTCCATCTGGCCTTGCGTTTCCGATGACATATTGAAATTGGAGTTGGAGTGGAGTTACGACTTACGACCTGAACCAATGAATATGATACTTCGGATTTACGATACGACACGGTGGGGGGAAGAAGATTGCCATATGTTGGGAAAATGTGAATTTGAACTGTAATGGATATCAGGGAGCATCTGTAGTTTCCACGTGGCCATGAGAAATCAAGTAAGGGAAATAGGTACGTACTTATAAGTAATGGATGAGGAATATGAGGATCGAGATGATGTGCTGATGAGGTACTTATTGGAAATAACCAAATCCTAAGCTAAACGCGTCTCTTCAAATTCAAGACTGCCATTCATTCAGGAGGAAGGAAGTAGGTATACCCATCCATTCAAAACAGAAACCCTTGGGAAGTGTAACTTCAGGGATAAAAATACGTATCACGTATCATATCCAAATCTGGCAACCTAAACGCCCGCACCGTGTTACGCAGTATGCTATATAGTACACCTGGATATCATTAAGAAATGCTAGTGGGAGTATAAAAACACATCTTCCTCTGGAGGGAAATCCCCAGAAGCCAGGAATCTTTCCTTCAGACCGCAGCGAAATCAAACCATTCATTTCTCAATGTAATGGCGAGGAACTATATCCAAATCTAGATCCAGGTAAAACGATTCCGATTCCCGGAGTCCAGGATCCTATATTCTCTCAATTCCATCTCGAGAATATAATTGCACCTCTGGGAACCATCTCTCATTTTCCTATCCTCCTCCGCGCTGACATATTCTGACCATTGAGAAATCCACAGCATTTCTCCAGGACCATGGCATAATGGTTGTGGTACGGTAGAGGTAGAAAGAAATGAATGTAACCATTTATTTACCATTTGGAGAGAGTGAGCATTTTTGTATTTACGTAGGCACATTGTGTTCGATTCGTTGGAGCTTAAAAACATTTTCCCAGGCATTGTATGGGCGGGCAAGGTGTTGCTTCTTTTTCTTCCTCCTCCATTTTTCTCCGTGGAAAGTTTTGAAGTTTGCACAAAAGGAGGAACTTTCCCTGTGGACGAGAGGATATTTTCCTTTTTTATGTGTTGCTCTCTCTTCCTCCTTCCTTTACTTTTTTTGGGAGCAGAAAGTAAAAAAAATAGACCATGGCATAATGGTTGTGGTACGGTAGAGGTAGAAAGAAATGAATGTAACCATTTATTTACCATTTGGAGAGAGTGAGCATTTTTGTATTTACGTAGGCACATTTTGTTCGATTCGTTGGAGCTTAAAAACATTTTCCCAGGCATTGTAGGGGCGGGCAAGGTGTTGCTTCTTTTTCTTCCTCCTCCATTTTTCTCCGTGGAAAGTTTTGAAGTTTACACAAAAGGAGGAACTTTCCCCCCACTAGAAAGAGGGAAAAGAAGAAAGGAGAGGGAGAGGATGGGTGGACGAGAGGATATTTTCCTTTTTTATGTGTTGCTCTCTCTTCCTCCTTCCTTTACTTTTTTTGGGAGCAGAAAGTAAAAAAAATACCCAGATCGAGCATCCAGTGAGTCGTCCTCCTCCTCAACCGATTCTCTTGTTCACTTTTTCAGACCGTGTTCCATTTGAGGGAGACTTAAATGGCAAGTGAGTACATCCATCCATCCATCCATCCATCCAAAGCTTCGTTTGAATGAAGAGGAGCTGGCTGGGTGGATGGCGAGGCGGTTTGCAGCATCCACGCATCCCCAGGACCAGCAGTTCAGCTTCATCTTTTTCCTCTGGATCCTCTCTGCTCCGCGCTCAGTTCGTTCGCGGATCTCGCTTTGGAAGCACTTTTGGGAAAGAAAGCTCTGCAAAGAAAAGATCATCCATTGGAGCCGATCTCTTTTCTTTATCAATATTTTCAATTCAGATTGTGACAAATAAAAGTCTCCCCCGTCCGAGGCAGGGAAGAATCGAACAGAGCACTATCAATTTTTCTGAGTCAGCAGAACATCATTCAGATATACGGACAGTCCCTTTAAAAAACTGAGAGAGAAAAACTATATTTTTCATCTAGATACCTTGACTTTTCAAAAAAACTGCCATTTCATTTCGGTAGGACATTTTTAAGGGACGCACCACACGACGCGACACACTTAGTTTTATTAAGAGTCTCGGAGAAATTGGATTTTCCCGAGGAGTATTTTAGCAAAAAAAGAGGTCTAAGTAAAGCCGAGTTAAAATAGGCATTAGTCTGGCTGGAGTACTCTAAATCAAGTGGGATATTTTTTGATCGATCATCTTCTCCCAGATTTCTCCACACGAATATGGTTTTCGCTTTTTCTTCATTTGAGTTGACATCCCCACCTCCTGCTTTCACTCTTTAGGGGGGTCCTGTCTCAGGAATTTTAATATTGTTGAGAAGGAGAAGAAATTGAGTTGGAAGGGAGAAGAGAACGAACAAGCAGATAGTTCAATTCATGACTCCGACTTCAAGCGAGTATTAAGTATTAATAATAATTCCCATCCCAGCGCGTAGACTTTATTTTCTGGTGAAATCAGATAAGACACAGGGACATCATAATTCGAGCTGACAGACACTCTGCTCAATTTTTATGAGAAAGTCGTAACTAAAAGAATCGAAGACTTAAAAAAAGTGGGACGTGTTCGGGAGCCCTCGTAATCAATTTGGGAGTTTCTCAGAATTTAAAATCTAACCTGAGTTGAGAGCCAGCGTCAGGCATAATCTTCATCATCATCATCATCATGGGGAAAAAGGATATTCAGCAGGGGGACGAGGAGAACCAGAGCGCTTGGAGGAGGTGTCTCAACTGCCTCCAGTGTTGTCAGCTGCCTGCAGCCACCGGAGTGAAGATCGTGTCCATCGTCTCCATTGTAAGTCCCCAGTCAATAGAAAATACATTTATAATCCCTTTTGTTCTATTTATCCCGGCCTGATTTAATACCTATCAACCTACCCACCCACTTAAATAACTTTTGTTTTTCCCTGATTTTCCCTTCCAGCTAATTGGCTTAGTGTTCTGCTGTCTGGGCGTGTGGACAATTATCGTGACTACAAACAACAACGAGCTTCCCCCAAAGAACCAAGTAGTCTACGAGCTGGTGCAGCCTCCACCTCAGAAGCAAGGGAGTAATGGGCCCCCCTCACTCTCTGTCCACAGCACGGTGGTTAACGCCGGTGGTGGGGATTCTGACACCATCAGCACGCAATCCAGTCTCTTCGACACTTCTTCAGTGTACCTAACCGCCCCATCCTCGGCATCCTCCTCATCGTCTCTCCAATCATCCCCATCTTCATCCGTGGCTGCAGCATCATCACAATCATTATCAGCATCCTCCTCATCTTCTTCCTCCTCCTCCTCCTCATCCAAGTCACACAATAACGGGAATGGACAATCAGGGTCCTCATCCTCCTGGCCATCCAGTTCAATCTCCACGAGTAAAGGGCCATCCGGGAGGAGACCTCCTTTCGTGAGTCACACCGGCCCCCGAAAACTTATTCCTCTGGCCACCTATCACAACTATCTCGTCTGTCTGGGAATTCTTTCAATTTGCGTTGGATTTGGACGAGCCCTGGCGAGCATCTTTCTCCTCTGGAATTCTGTGGAAAAGGTTAGTACCTCTCACTCACTCAAGACCAAAAGCTTTTTACCTATTTTTCCCCTCGTCGCTTAAGAACACACACACGCAGGCAGACTCAGAGTTCACTCACTTTTTACTCCCTCAAACAAAAAGAACAGGATGACTACGTGCGATAGTGTGCCACTTAACGCTTCCAAGGAAAGAAGTCAAGCCATTCTCCCCCTCCCCAAAACCAAATTCATTCCCTTCGTTGTAAAAAACAACGAGAGGAAAAGTGAAAGCTCGCATTATTGGGAGGAAGACAAAGTGATGCGATCACAACCACTCCATTGTAAACCTATCGTTTTGGGGAAAAGGAAGAGCGCTAACGTTAGTGGTTCTACGTAGTAGTAATAGTCCGATCAGGATCAGACTCTCCAGTCAAGTTGAATTCTCAGGGAAGTTGCTCGGACAAAAAATCCTCTTTTTTCTCCGGACACACTATAAAACCTATATTTCTTCTCGTTATCTTCACTTCCCTTCCATATTGGAGGAGCGGAAAAGGGAAAAACCAGATGAGTCTGAATCTGAATTTTTTAATGTCTCTCTATCTCTCCAACTATGGATGGCTTCTTCTTCGATCTACTCTTGTAGTAGAGACTTCCACTTTCCACC
>JAHZNH010000361.1:0-10581 GCA_027744355.1 Tyrannoseira gladiata
AGAGGGAGCGCGAAGGAATGCGAAGCATTTCAAAGGCGGTGACACTCGTAAAAAATGCATCCTTTATTGGAAAAAATGGGATGATCTATTTGGGAAAGTATTTATGTTCCTTATTTTTAGTGGAAGATAGTGAAACTCAAGGATGAGCTACGGCTCATGAGGAATATAAAAATGGTATAATAAATTAAAAGGGGGAATGTGAGACGAAGAGAGAATATTGAATTGATGAATTATTGTCATTGTGTTTCTCCGGTGGAAATGAAAATTCTTCAAGATTTATGAGAGTCTCGGGCGCAAGGCGTGGTTAAGCTAGAGCGGGAGTTCCAGGATCCATCACTGTAACTGGAGAAGAAGGATAAGGGATTAGCAAAGGAAGTATTGTACGGAGTTGGTATGGATATGGATCGTCTTGGGAAGAAATTAATTAATCCAATATATTTTATTTCTCATGGTTCCAAGGTTCCATTTCCATGGGAATGGAGGACAATTTCCCAGAATTGCGGTGCTGTGGTCTACTCGTGTCCCACAGGAAATGATGCAACTTTGATTGACTCTACCAAGACTGGAATGAACTCACTCACTCGCTCACTCAGATTGCGCCCAGTGGACTAGGAGGGCTGGCTGGACAGTGGGAAGGAGCTAGTGACTGGATAATCTGGGAAAATGGCCGGGTATTTTCCATTAATTAAAAGATTGATTGATAACCCCGCCAAGCGGAGCTAGCCCCACACGATACAATACAGCAGCAACAATTTATTAGTGCCATTGCGTAAAGCCCCGGCAATCCGCGAGTAGGTACGTCCGCGAGATCAAAGCCAAAGGAATTTCCATTGACTCCTCAGACAAGGAAAAAAGAGTTTTCTTCCGCAGGGACCATTACGGAAAAAAGGAAGTTTTTTTTCGGAGGGGGAAGGACTCAATAAGTACAATGGGAAGGATTACTGGAGGAAAAGAATGAAAAAGTGGTGGGGTTCGCCGGAGCTTTGACTTGGCTTGCTTGACTTCTGCTGAAAAAATATAATGCCATTGTACACGGGACAAAGAGAAAGCGGAGCAAGAGCAATGCATTCACATTAAATGCTAAGCCCTGTCCACGTCCACCAGAAAAATCGACGGTGGTTGTGAAGGGACCACGACCGGCCTGAATTAGAATTGAGGGCGGCACGCTAATCCAACCGGCTAGGTTTCGGACAATGGACTCGCGGACCTTTGTATCGTTGAATGGTGGAATAAGGTGGACGACCCATAACAACCACGACCACTAGTAGCTCAATGATTATTTTAGTTTAGCCGGAATTGCGATTATCTTGCCAACTAATGGCCCAAAATAGCATAAAAATCTTCACGGGGTCCATCGGATCTGGATATCCAGAATTCAAATGCCCTTTAGGAATGACTTATTTTCGGAAGCAGGGATGGCGAGTGAAACAAACCCGCAAATTATTAGGATGGATCCCACACATTCCATTAGGCAGTCTCTACTTTGGGGAATGCTTTTTAAAATCGTGAAATATTGTTTAATGTGTTCCTTCCCCCTTCCACAATGACGTCCACCGCAAAAAGCTGTTGGTTTAGTAGGGGATACCTACTTGATAATGATGTTTCCCCTAAGCCATATCAACATCATCGTCATCATGTCATCACTATCATCATCATCATCACAGCTTCTTGGTGATCAAGCCAAAGCCACACTATATTCACTCATTCTCATTGCGCATTAGCAAAAAAATGACTGGGTGGGCTCATCCCTGGAACTTCAAAGGAAACTTTTGAATATGCGGCTTCTCTCCCCTCCAACTTAGCGTTTTTGGGGAGTACACACACTGACATTATTACTGGTGTGGTGTGGTTTCGTTTGGGTTTCGCTTGGTCCAAGCCCAAGCCAGGCTGAGCTGAGTTGAGTTGAGTGAAGTCAGGGAAGTTTTTTAGTTGATGATGACAATATTACCCTACAAATTTCAAAATCCATTAGGGAAATTGAGTCTTTCCTCTCGAGCCTTTTGCGGATGGATGTGGATGTGTCAACAATGGGGAAATCCCTACCTTTCCCCAGAAGACTTGTACTACATGATGATGATGATGTTGGAATATCTCAACTCCTCTCTAGAACCAGAGCTGGATCTGGTTCTGGATCCAGCTGTAAATCCCCAAGTGGAATGGAATGAAGTGTTGACTCAGTGTGATGATGAGATATCCTGCAGGAAAAGTGATGAGCTTTTTTTGACTAATTACAATTACGCAAGAGGAGGAGGACTAAAAATACACACTGGGAAGTGGGAACAGGACCACAGACCAAAACCAGAACCAAGATGAGTAAGTACTTCCTCCATTTCTTCATCATCTTGACTTGACCATCAATTTTAGCTACTGTGATGAGGACTCTCCGGGATCCTTTTTGGAATTACAATATGCAAATTAGAAATTTTACTGGGGTGGAAGAAATCCAGATGTAAGATCGTGGAAGGTGGGGTCATCCACAATGCTTTGTAATTCGGAAGTGTGCATCTCAGCTATATACTCCAGATTCCAGACTATTGTAGAGACAGAAGATAAGTATGGATGTTCACGAAAACTTAACTTCCAAGAAATGTTTTTGACTGCCTTGGATTTCATTCCCGATTCTTCATTTCTCAAAATCTCGAAAAAAATATACTAGAAATGTTATCTTATTCTGAGAAGAAGAGCTGGAAACAGGAATGGAGAGAAAGTACAAAGTACCCTTATTCTCCAGAAAGTAAACATTCATGCCTACTCTCACTCAATCTCGATCTAGAGAATCAGAACAAACCATAGTCGAGCAGACCGAGAGCGAACTCTTTCTCCAGCTTCAGCCTCATGTCTTTGTGCTTCTGGTGTAATGTGAGAGAAAGCCAAACCCCAAACAAAAAATATAGAAGTGGAACTTTAATCTTCCTCCAAGGCATCAGACACCAAACCAAACAAGCCCCACAAAAAACTTTTTTCTTCTCTCGCGTGGTGCATTAGTGGAAGAGTGAGCTTGGGAATGGGAAAAAATGGTTGGAAATGGAAGGTAGTGAGTATGATGGGATCCTTTAATTACTTTATTGGTCCTCATAAAATTGGACTTGACTTGACGAGAGGATCGAAACGAGATACTATCGAGATGGTTGGTCTTATCGGTTTGGTTGCACCGATCTCCATTTTACCAAGTCAATAGTAATGGTGGAGAAGCAACAGTCACTTTCACTTCCAATCCAACAAGCTATACCAAATCCAATTGAGCGAACCAGCGAGCGCAATTCCTATCGTCCCTAGTTCAAGGCTTCCAGAAGGAATGCATCTCTCGAGGAAATAATGGACTTGTCTTGACTTCACAATTCTCTCAATCCATCTTCACGGAACCAAATGGTTTTTCTTCTGGACTCGAGGGAAAATTACCGAAGGATGCCAAGCTAGGTACTACATACCACACCTTGAAATGGATTGTGCTTCCCAGGATTCATCATCTCTCCATCCATCCAGGAAAATTATGAACTAACTATTGTAGGGAGAAATGAATTCGATGCGATGCTCACACAATAATGCATTTTCCGGTTTGTTGGCGTCGGCTGTGTCGTCGTCGCCTCTAATGATCTAATCAGATCGTGTAGAGTCTGGTTAGTTATCATGACTCTAAACGGATCACGCACCCGACCACGACTAACAAAACCAGGGGCAGAGCAACAGTATTCCGAGTAAGTCATCGTCGTTGTTTTGGTGCGTGATATGTTGTAGTGGAATGGTGATGACCTTCCAAAAAAATCCTGTGGAGTTGCTGTTACTGCTGCATCGCGCAGAGATAATTTACAATAAAATATTGTTTGTTTGGGGCTTGATGCAATTAAGTCCATAAAGTAGCGTGACGACAGCATCAGAACAAGAATGGATCGAGCGCAACAGAGGGGCATAAGCTCCCCTCGATGATGTATTCTCTTCCTGAAGGAAATAAACAACGGAAAAGTCATGAAAGCATAAAAATTGCATTATTCTCCCGGTGACTTGGCCCAGCTTCAGCTGACTTAATTCATTGGTTTTCCCCCAGATACAGCGTACCTTTCACTGTGGGTGCACTGCACTGGCGAGAGCAATCCAACTCGAGGAACATTGTATTTTGTTGTTGTGGTGGTGGTGTCGTAACGTAACGTGATACAATTTGATTACAAGTCGAAAATGAAAATTGCATTTGCAGCGGAACCAACGGGATCCCATCGCATTGTATCATCAAAGCCACGCCATGATTCATGGCATGATGATGCCCCATAAACTCCGGGAGATTGCTGTTGCTGTAACATCAAAAAACATGGAGAAAGTCACGCAAAGGACGGAGCGTCTCACCCGCGCTCGAATGGAATGGTCTCTCGGCCATCCATCCCCAACGAAAAGAAATTGCACTTCAGCTCCATCCTGGCCAGGAATTGAATGGGAACGTATCTGCAGCAGATTGGTTGTTATTTTTCAGGGAAACATGGAAAATTGTACTTTAGAAGACCAACAAAAACCTGGACAGGACTAGTATGGAGTCCTGCACTAGAGCCTAACAATTCAATTTCACGTTCCCTATGAACCTAGGAGGAACGCCACCGTGGAGGATCCCTTTACTCTGATTGGGAGACACTGACAATTACTCGGCCAAGGAATTAGCTTCCTTTTTTATATCGGGCCAAATCGTAAAATGAGATGTGGAAAAGGACATGAACACACGTTCGTATCCCCATTATTTTATTGCGATCTGCAACTACCACCGGCCAAAAAAATATCTTTTTTATGGCAGTGGGACTATTTCAGGACAGGGATAGCATCCAACAAGATCGATATAAGATCCGATTCAAGAGAAAACACATCATTCCAATTTTCCCAGTCGATTTTTTGCCTCCGTAATGCACATCATTATGAAAAAGTTCATTTCATTATTTTTGCATACATCCCTGGGAACTTGCATTATGCAAATTTTTTCCAGAGGTAAACATTCCCAACATTTTCCTCAGCACTTTATGAATAACCCCAGTCAAGTTAAGCAAGCAGGTTTCCCGTTTCCCGCGAAAAAAAGTTACCAGGGACTTTTCCCGGAATCCTAGGTCTAGTTTCTGGTTCCGGAACTTTAGGTTCATCACCATATCACATCTCATCATGAGGAAGAAAGAGGATCTCCATCTTGACTGGTAGCATCAGCATAATGTATGCTCAAAGTGGAGAGAGGAACTTGAATTTTAAAAAATGCAAAAACATTCCCAACATTTTCCTCAGCACTTTATGAATAACCCCAGTCAAGTTAAGCAAGCAGGTTTCCCGTTTCCCGCGAAAAAAAAGTTACCAGGGACTTTTCCCGTAATCCTAGGCCGAAACCAGATTCAGCATCTGGATCTGGAACTTTAGGTTCATCACCATATCACATATCATCATGAGGAAGAAAGAGGATCTCCATCTTGACTGGTAGCATCAGCATAATGTATGCTCAAAAGTGGAGAGAGGAACTTGAATTTTAAAAAATGCAATCATAATCATCCTCATTTGGCTTCTGAGATCCGCCCACACCTGTCTAGCCTTACTTTTTCGCAGTGACTGAGCCAATGTAATTTCTTTCACCATGAGAATGAAAAGTTGTAACTTTTGAAGGACTCAAACGGCAGTCTGGCCGGGTGTTTTAGTTAGTTTGAGCAAATGAGTTTTGGACTCTCCGCCCCAACTTTCTGGACTGATTGGGATGACTCTCCAGTGTGGCATTTTTAAGTCCTGGGGCAAAAGATTTTGGGCACGGGGCGACTCAAGAATATATTTCAAATCCGTACGTTATGCTTTAGAAACGAGAACAAGAATTAGTAAGCAGCCATCATGCATTCAACTTTGAGCTAATGCTTTCACCTGAATCGTGAATCAGAAGTTTGCTACTTTTCAAGTTTTAATATGAGGCTTTGGAAAACGTATCTCCCCACCTGAGATTTTTCCCCGAGACATTTCTCATACTGAAAATACAGAGAACTTAAAGTGAGCTTCAGACTTTGCTTTCATGACGTAAGGAAATGAACTCGATGTCGGCAGCCGGTATTGCTAATGCTACTTAATTCATAATAGGGAGAGAATTAGATGAAAACTCAACCCTAGCAAAGTCAAGTGCCTTTGCCTTCATATAGAAGTTTGAGAGATGAGTCTTGCGAGTGCTCTTCACTTGTTTAATGGCAATTAAAAAATGACATCCGAAGTTCACCTGAGCATATCCTAAATGCTTCCTAAAAATACTGAAGAGCATCACATCATCATGACATGTGTGGCTTTAGGTACACATCGTTAAAAAATTATAACCCCGGAAAGGAAATACGAGAGCATGTACTTAAATGTCAACTAGCTATACCTAAAACCACCACTTGATAGCGATATACGTAAATTAAATCTGGGTTATTTTGATGGTCTTACATTGCTCTGTATGATCCCGATTTTTAACAATACTACGACTAATTTGAGCGGATTTAAACCAAAAGCATATTCCAAAATCCCGGAAATTCCCTTAATTTTGAAACGAGCCTTACACATAAAAATGCAAACACGCGTGTTTTTATTTATTCAAATATATTCAATTCGCATGTCAGCAACCGCACAGATTCCCTTCTGGAAGGTAAGTATGCACCGATTTCAAAGCATCCTAGACTCTAGGTACATGATATACGCCTGTGACAGGAAGACTGCTCTACCAAAGCCCAAATAGTAAATGCACTTTCCTTCCCATTTCCGAGAATCACAACCTTTCAAGGCGATTGCAATTCCCAAAACCACACCAGACCAGCTCGATGTTCGATGCTCTCTCAGTAAAAAATGAAGAGAGGTTTTTTTATCAGACTCTGAAGAAGTCCTCCGAACGAGTGATCCAAAGCGAAACTCAAGCCCAACCAAACCAATCCATTTTCCTTCATTCCCTACTTATTCCNTCCTCCGAACGAGTGATCCAAAGCGAAACTCAAGCCCAACCAAACCAATCCATTTTCCTTCATTCCCTACTTATTCCCTTGGTAATTTTCCGACCAAAAATATTTACAAAGTGGAGACCGTACCCAAGCCAACTCCGCCACCACAGAGCATCATCGTGAATGCATGCACTTTTATTTCTATTTTCATTATTTTTTATGGGGAACACACTCACTCGATTCAGATCCAGAGTCTCAGAATCTGGCTGGATGCTCATGTCTCTTCAGAATGCAAGGTTTTGAGTGAGTTTGTTTTTCCTTTCGCCCGATGTATTTAATCCAAAACCTATTTACACTCCGCTGTCTCGTCGTCTGTCTGACACTTTCTTTCGTATGCGTAGCTTTTCGAAATTCGAAAATCAAAGAACTTGTACTATCTACTACTCGTTCCTCCTCAAAAAAAAGGAATCAGGCAGATGAAAGGAAAACGATCCAATTTATTTCCAGCCCAGTTCCACTCCACTGAAAAAACCCTTCCTTGGAAGTGAAAATGCATACCAAAACAAGTACACATGGTAACCATACATATCTATCCTAGTCTAATCTTCCGCACTTTGTTTCATTCGATGTTCGATCCTTTTGCATTTTATTTTATTTTATTTTGCTGGGCGGGCTGGAGTGAGGAAATAGAGATGAATTCATGTGTGCCCAAAATCATTGTAAGAAATCTGGGATGTGAATGAATGCGAGAAAATCGCTCCGCATTCACTTCACACTGGGAAAAGAATTTTTTAGTTTGTGGTTGTATTAAGAAATCTGGGATGTGAATGAATGCGAGAAAATTGCTCCGCATTCACTTCACACTGGGAGAAAAAATTTTTAGTTTGTGGTTGTATTATCGTATCGGCTCCGCTCGGGATGTCAATTCACAGGTCCCTTGACACCCGGATCGAGAAAACCAGACCGCTTCTGGATCTGGAGTGAAGATAGCATTTCTGCAGGAAAAACCAAAAGACTAAAAGAGTATTGCCTAGTGCACTTCTCTTTTCCCACGGTAATACGCTTCCTTTTTGGAGGTAGAGCACGCTCTCTTGTAATAAAAATGAAAATATTCTCCTCGAGAAAATAGATTTTTTCTTATGGGAAGTGCAAATCACGCAATTTCAAAGCCACGAGGAAGAGAAGCAAGTCCCGTTGCAAGTTGCAACGCATCGAAATAATATTCTCTCTTTTTTCGTGTTATCCAATTGAAACATCATCGTTTTGCATTTTAGGGATTCGACTTTTGTTTTGTAAATTTTGAGATGATATTTTGACAAAAAAATCATTCTATCCCCAACCTACTTTTCTACAACTTCACCATTTACATCCCCGCGGCTTGAAATCCCGGTACAAGTTTGACATTTCAATTTCCCCCACAAGAAATAAAAAAATCCTTAAAATGGAGAATCATGCCTTGATTCACCATTTACATCCTCGCGGCTTGAAATCCCGGTACAAGTTTGACATTTCAATTTCCCCCACAAGAAATAAAAAAATCCTTAAAATGGAGAATCATGCCTTGCTTAAGATAATACATGAAAACACGAAGAAAAATTTTTCTCAGTTATTCCTAATGCCAAAACGTGGTTGGTTCTAGGTTCCTCCTTGCCTGGTACCCCCGAATGCATCCCCACCCTCAATAAAACATCCTCTTGATCTTTTCCTCTCATTGTGGAACAGAAACCAGGGGAAAAAATACGAGGATTTCCCTCTCATCCCAATAAAAAATATTTTATTTTGTGGGGAAATGTGTGTTCCCCGCGATAAGATGACAGTTTAAATGAGCAAAACATGCATAATAATTTTTCCGGCTTTTTGCTCCTCCTCCCTCTCCCTCCAAAAACAATTTGCATTCTTCCATAGTGCACACGTACAGTACAATATCCCCCATTTTCCTCAATAAAAACTCAGAACCCTGAGATCAAGTCAAGTTGAAGTTTAGAAAAACCACGGGCATATTGTCGGGAAGTCGGGAAGGGTAGTCAACCCCTGCCAGAATTATTAGCCAATATCCGAGAAATTCTCGGATAAAGCCAGTTCAAAATGTGACGTGCTCAATGAAAGCTACGCAAATAAATATGTCCATGATCCACCATAGTAAAACCACCATCGTATCACATCAATTTTTTTCTGTAGTTGCTACTGTGGGTCCTTCCCACTTAATTCCTACTCTTCCCCGACGATAAACTCGGGAGGAGAATGGGAGTGCGTAAATCCATCTAATTTTTCCCACTTTGGATAAATGAGCGTATGCAAATTTGTTTATGGGGGATTAGTCTTATGCCATAGCTCTATCTAAAGTAGTTGTTTGTTTGGCTGTTTAGGTTGTTTGGGCTGACACATGACAGCAAGAAATATATTTAGGGATGTTCCATACTTCACAGCTTTATTGCCCCATTTCATTTTCCCTTTCATTATTTTCAATTTAAAAAACTCCAACCCCGTGAAATAAAAAAGATCGTTTCCCCAAGACCATGTAGCAAGTAGAAATTTCACCGCTCATTCACTCGATTATCAGAATAAAAAATGCGGAATCCAAAAAAATCCGCCACCAGCACCAGCATCTAAAAAAGAGCATTATTCCTTCTAAAACTCCAAACTTTAAAACTTTTGTGGTGGAGAGAAGGCCAGACAGACCCAAGCTGAGTCTAGTCGGGCTACTGATAAATTTTAATCCTCATAAAATATACATTACGCACTTTTGACATTCATGCTGGCTCGCCTAAGTATTCATGCCGCTCGCTGAAAAAATGTTTGTTTAAATTGAAGCTGTAAATTCCACAATCTACTCAAGGGAAAGCTTTCAATTTTCGGAGGGGTTTGGGGAGAAAATACGCTAGAGCAAGTGCCACTATCACTTGAAGGTTGCCCCTTGTCGCAAGCCGGAAGGGGAATAAATAGAAATGGAGATGGTGGTTTGGTTTGGCTTGCATTAATTCACGCCTGAGAAAATTGAATGAAATCGAGAGACATCATATCATCATCCGAGTATAGTCCCCATTCCCATTTTCCCATGGGACGAGCGAGTGCACTGTAATGGGAGTGAAATGTACTAACTTGGTGCATGGGGGGCAGGCCACAAAAAAAACTTGGTAATGCAGCTCAAAATGAGGGAGGTTTTTTTGTGGTCTGTGGGGAATTAAAAAAAATGCTGGTATGTTATCGAGTGAGTGAATGCGACAGCATAATAAGTAGACACACTACATGCTGGCGGTGATAAGGTCTGGAGTAATTAATTAGTGATGAAGTAGCCATGAATTTACTTATCTAGCTAGAATGCAAAATGCAACAAAAAGAATTCCACTCGACCCAGGAACAAATTCTAGAATTGAAGGACACAAATACTGATTTCGTTACTTGAAATGGTGGAGATGTCCAAAAGTGTATTTGATTGGAGATATGGAAATCTAAATAATTTCTCCGTTTTTTCATTTTTACCATAATTGGACAAAAAGACAATAAGGAAACGTAAATAAATACATAAGCGCTCGTTTAAGGTTATTAAAGAAGGTAATCTATGGCGTTGGGTTTTGCTGAAGACTACATGCATCCACATCCCGAAGTACCTAAGAGGAAGCTTTAATGTGTATTCCTTCTAGTAAATTCATGACTGCTTGTTTTGTAATTAAAAAGAAAAGGTACGATA
>JAHZNH010000362.1:0-23338 GCA_027744355.1 Tyrannoseira gladiata
ATTGTTAACAAAATGAAAGTGATTGTGAGGGGAAATCAGCAAGCCCGTAAGAAGGAGGGTAACGAGGCATCAAGTGTTTATTATTAGGGAAGACGAGCAAGCAACTTGTAAATGCACCAGCACCAACATCAACATCAACTCTTACTCATAGTACTCGACTCCTGCTTGCTCGTTATAATATTTTTTATGGAAGTGAATGAGAAGAAACTTACGATGTGATAACTCATTCATTATTTATATGTTTAGAGAAAAGGGGGTAAAAAAATTTTTCCCTGCATGGATGAATTTTTTTTCCCTTAGAATTTTTTATGCATTCATTATGCCTACTTTTCGGTTTGTGATGTTTCACACTGGAGCATATACATATTTTGCCTGGATGGGAGTAAAATGGAGCAGGCGATTCATAGCCCATTTAGTTTCTCTATAAATCACACCCCATGACTCTCTTCACTTCCAATTTTTACCTTGTGGGTCTCTCGTGGCCTGCTCTGCTCTCTCTCCCCGGTTTCGGATACGTTAGTGTGGGGAGCACCGAGTACTGCTGTTTCCCCGTGTATCCGAAGAGGAAGGAAATGTATTCATTGGGATAAAAAATGAATGTGGAAGTGCGTATTTTGTTGCTACTCGGGTGTATTTTTTTCCTTCAGAAATAATACAATATTAATTTATTGCTTTTCTGTTGATTTAGATCATTGTTGGGAAGAATAGAATGCGAGGGAAAGAGGAATAGGCCCTGTTATGAATGAAATGTTTCAGTTTTTCCCTCTAATGACTCTGCATTGGGACGCAATGCAACAGCCAAAAGCAGCAACAACAACAATACGCTAATATTTACTCGGCAATGAATTATTGCTTTGACTCAGGGAAAATATTCAAGTGACAAAAAAATCTACGATACGTACAATGTCCTATGCAAATTAGATTGGTTGGAATTGAAATGGGAATGATGATAACTTTGATTTTTTACGGTTATTTGTGATGCTATTATTTGCTCCATTATTTCCAACCTCGTCAAGTAAACAAAGCACTAATGAAAAAATTTGTTTGGGGATAATGCAATTAATTATTGGGTGATGATTGGGATACGAAGGCTTCATCAAAAACTTCATTGCAGAATGAGTAATAGAATTGACTAAATATTCATTCAGTCATAATTTCGATGCAGCTCGGAACGAATTAGGAAATGGTAAAAATTTGCTCTTACAATAGAGGAAGTAGTTAAAGATCCCATTTCGCTTATGGTTAATGCTCTTTCAAGATGTTGAAGGCAGTATCACAGAATGATCCAATGGATGCAGTGCAATTAACTTCAGAGCTGTCTTTAATGTCTCACCTCATGCTGGCGAAAGCAATAGTGTCAACATTCTGAAGTAATCTTGCAAGTGCACACTTATTTTTTTAGTTCAAGTCATTCTAAGTTTTCTCCATTTGAGAATCACATTCCGTGCTCAATAACGCGTCGGAAATAATGCACCCTTCCACTGGGACAATGCACTTCACTCTTCCGGATCCACACTACTTTTATTCCTTGGAATCGACATAAAAATGTCATTGCAGCGGACAAAGACAATCCTGGAAATGTAAAGGGGACGCTTAAACCACACCAGAGTGCCACCATCAACCCAGAGAATGGCTGCTGAGATCAAGCCATAAAGGACATCAAATGTGAGGAGGAAATGTGTTATGCTCGTACAATAATAGTGTGGGCTTCAATTACTGACATTTGAGATTATTAAACCACACCAGAGTGCCACCATCAACCCAGAGAATGGCTGCTGAGATCAAGCCATAAAGGACATCAAATGTGAGGAGGAAATGTGTTATGCTCGTACAATATAGTAATAGTGTGGGCTTCAATTACTGACATTTGAGATTAGCTGCTGCCTTCTTCTTCTAATTCTAACCATCTAACCCTTTTCCTAGTAATACTTTTTCACAATCTTTTGAGAGAGACCGACGATTACTGATTACCGTTGGGAATTTCGCTAGCCGAGTTTTGTGTTTCCATGGTCGGCTCAGTTCAGTGACCAGAGACAAGGGAAAGTGTGTCATGCATAATATACTCATAGATCCTGAAACCATGGCACTTCAGGCTTTCTACAGAGAGGACGCACTCGATCTCCTCCTAGGACTAATGTATTCTACTTTCTACTCCTACACACAATCGGAATCCTACTACATACCAAGTTTCCAGAATCAAGGGATCAGCTTTTTGCATAAGTAAGTGAGTGGGTATCTATGTATCTACGCCGTTTCGAGGACTTTAATGTGGGTGTAACGACAACCCCGTAAAGATGAAGCCATTAGAAGGAGCAATAACTGAAACGACGACGATGGAAGGAACGACTGGAATGGATGGATTCAGAGGGAGAACTACAACTTTTCGTTTCCCACTCTTCGCAGTGTTTCTTTTTTTGCTGTTTTCAATCGCTGGTCTGGTGTGTGTGTTGGCTTTGGCCTTTGACTCGAGTGATCTTTTAATTCCCCGGATAAAAGATGAGTACAGCACATTCCCATTCGTTTGGATGGGACATTAAGGCCGAAAAGAAAAACAAAGAGTCGTCTCTTACCCAGCGTATACTGCCCATGTAGCCATATTTATTGGGTTAATTCTCAAGTTTAAACTCAACAAACTTTCCTTCGGATTAGATATGCGTGGGTTTCTCGTCCGCGAAATGTATTTTACGGCTGTTAAGAGCCCACACGCTGTTTTATACCCGAAAACAAGCGACTTTCCAAGAATTACTTGTGCCCCTGAAGTTTTTCGGTTAATTCTTTCCCGATGTTAGAAAACAATATATTGCGAATACACTGAAACTTTTCCCCTTAAAAAACTTCGAGGGGAGGACAGTGCAAAAATGGGAAGTTCTAACTTTCGCAAAAGATGTTCAGCTCAGTTCAGCTTAGCTCTGCTGCTTATGCCATTTTCGCATAATTTATTTCAAGAAGAGGGAAATTATTCCTCCATGGAGGAGGATGGCAAGACAATGGTGCAGCTTTCCGATTTTTCCTCCCTCAAGACTGAAAAACCAATATGCACACTTGAGTGAACACACGCTTCCACAAGGATCCCACAGAAACATATCTGCTTCGTAGGAAGGAAGCCATTGTCTCTGCCCAACTTTTTCCTTGTGAAATTCATTACAATGCAAGCAATGAAGCGCATGATTGAGCTCGAAAATTATTGCAAACTTTTCATTAAATCTAGCAGAAGCTCCTCCATCTCCTAATTCTACACAAGCTGAACATGAAAAAATGGAAGTGATAATGGTACTTGGGAAGCATTCGCCGGAAAGGATTAGGAATGAGGAAGTTTAAAAACATCTACTTATTCGGCATTGTGAAAAATGGGCAAGGCGCATAATGAATTCTCCTCTCCAATCCCTAGTTCTCGATGATGCATTCAGGTGAATCAATAATCCATACTCGACTCCACACCCCCCATCAGATCATTACTCACTCACTCACTCTCTATTTGCAATAAGAGAGGGATTTT
Source organism: Tyrannoseira gladiata (assembly GCA_027744355.1). Classification (NCBI taxonomy): domain Eukaryota; kingdom Metazoa; phylum Arthropoda; class Collembola; order Entomobryomorpha; family Entomobryidae; genus Tyrannoseira; species Tyrannoseira gladiata. Next base: position 3,497 of record JAHZNH010000362.1, read on the forward strand.
TTAAGCCAGTGTACTTAATTGTGTACATCACTTTGGATATCGGATCCTTTCAATAATTGATTGCATGGCGAGCGGAATGAAAAGTGCTCATTGCTTTTCCAGGAAAGGGTTTAAATTAAAATTGCAAGGAAGTTAGCATGGGGTAGCAAATAACTAAGTGAGTGAGCGAATGACAATCGATCTCTCTGATGAGTCATGTTGCGGACGGACTTTGCGTGTGCACTCGCTCACTGAAATGGAGAGCCTATTCAGGTGGATTATCTTAGAAAAAAATGAAGCGCAACGCAAAGCAGGGTAAAAATCATCCATCCACATCCTACCTGTCCGAGTGAATCGAGAAGGGAGAGGGGTTCATCCGGTACTCCAAAGCAAAACCGAGTATTACTCGTGGGGTAAATGACAACCAATAAATGCTTGGCTTGGCTCATGCACACTCACTTATTAAACTCGGGACAGGTTTAGATTGCACTGGAGTATGAATGCCAGAAAAACAATCGCTATTTTTATCTCCTAAAATGTATTGTACTTGTCCTGGAGGAGCGTGGACGAAATCCAATATTGATGAGAACAAACCGCACCCAGTGCTATTTCTATCGCTGAGTGAGGGAGTTACGCAACTATGGTACTCACCCCACCTAAAAATAGTAAGTTTTTTCCCCTGACTCTGTGATGGGTTGGGGTAGGCAAATGACGAAACAAGGTTTGGTCGTTGGCTAATCCCTAAAAGCTCAGAATTCTTTTTCTTGTAGGGAAAGCTTTGAAAGCATTTTTTGGATTTGAATGTTTCCAGCGGTGCAAATAAGTATAATTGGGGGAAGAGAAATGCACCACTTTTCCCAAATTCATTTCCTCTCCCAGCAAGAGGTCCCGTTTCACTGTGGAATGGGAACATTTTTTAAAATGCAAAATTGACTAAACTACACCACCTCCTTCCTTGAATGGGACCGGTAGCTGCTAATGGTTACACTAATGGTAAGTAAGTAAGTAACGATGGCGATGCAATGATAATGTAAAAAACTAGAAATGGGCTTTTCACGAAAAATACGTTCTACAAGCCACCAAGGGGAACCAAATATTGTCCCGTCATCGCCAAGTATTAGTACTATTATGACTGTTACGTACGTAACGCCTTTTATGCTTTATAACTGTGAGTGAGTGATGCCAAAAAGCCACTAGTTTTTCGTTTTCCTTTCCCTACCAGCCCATTCACAGCCACCTTCTTTTGAGCCCTGGGATGGCATCAACTTACACACATTGTGGAGTGTAACTAATCTCTTCAGCTCGACCAAAATTCAAATTTTATAGAAATAATCATAATTCCAGCAACCTCAAATGGGATATAAAAGGGAGGAAGCTGGCTGCGTTCTAATGAGAATTGATACGCTCCATTCACATCTCTTCCCTCTTCGGAGATACTTTCATCCGTGAGGGTGATGCCTTCCCAAACACGCTTCAGTTTGGTGGTTCTTCCTACTCCACTCCCGGTGTATAAGTACTTCAACTGGTTTAGTTTTAATGAATGAATGAGAGGTGCTCTCATAATGATCACGATGGCGATGATAAAATTTTCTGGCTTGCCACGCCACATCACATCGCATCCCAATCTCCATCCGCTTACATTTCATCCACTTACATTAGTCAGAATGGCTAGGCCATTTCCGAACTCAGGCAATAAGGAAATCATGGAGTGGGCAAAAGAAAACTGCCTTCAACGTGGCGTTATGTGATGCTTACTCACAACCATTATCAACGTTGAGACATCGTCCTTTTCTTTTTTATCAAGGAAAAGGGAAACTTACTTACTAACTAACTATGTAACAAGTACGCATTCTATATCTAGTCTAGCCAGGTCTAGGTTTGCTTGGCTTGCTTTGCCTTGGCCTCCCACTCCATTATTATCCGGAATCTCTCATTAAAGCAGCAGCATACATTTATTTGCATGCGTTCGTTTGTAGTAGCTCGTACTCACTTGCGTATCACATCACCAGCAACATTTATTTCTTTAAAGAGGGGTAATGGCTTTGGCAAGACAAGGTGATAGCAAGAGGGAAAACCTTTCCCCTTGTTTTTACCTCTTCCCGCTGGCATTAAACCCCTGGTATTTAATGACTTTTCAAGCGTCATTAACACAAAAGATAAGTAGTGTAATAGATGAGAACACTACCACTCCTGCCTAGGCCAAGTGCGGGAGGGAGGGAAAAACTAGAGAGGAATTTCCCCTAGAAATTGGTTAGATGAATGGAAGATATGAAGGAGCAAGGGAAAAAAAGAAAGCAGTGTCGCACGAGCGAAGAAAAGGTGAAGAAGTAAGTATGTTTGGCTGTAGGAAAACAGCAGCAGTAGAAATAGTAATACTTTCCATGATGTTGATGGCATCACATGCATATATTTATTTTTTTGGTATTTTTGGGTTTCTCCTAGGGGAAATTACATGTCTACCTACGACTACGACGATATGAATGTGAGTCACCAGCCAGCCAGGCAGCCAGTCACCTTCAAAAAAATGTATTTGTGCGAGTGGCGGAGTGATAAGTTTCCTGCGTAAGAAGAATGGTAGTGGGTAGTGGAAGTAGACGACACATTATGAATCACAAGTTAATGGGAAGATGCGTACCCTCTTTCCCTTGTCTGGGAATGGGAATGAGGAGGCGAAAATAAAGCTCCGTAATAAGTGGTAGTGGTGGTGGTGGTTGTATCGTCAAGAGGAAGGAAAAGAGGGAAATAAGGGAAGGAAATGGGAAACTCTCCTTCGTTCATTTCGGTGGGAATGAAGAACGAGTCAGCAATTGTCGTTTCTCGATCTGGAGAAAAGTATGTGGGAGTGGAGTGGGGGCTTCCGTAATGAACGAAATGTTTGTTAGGAGGTAGTTTCACTCATTCCTGCATTATTACTGCTTGCATGAATTTCCTATTTGTGCAATCGGAAAAGGAGAATTATTTTCTTGAAAGGAGACGAAGGGGCACGGGAGCATTATCCCGTGTGCCGGGCTTGCTTGGCTTTGTTGGTGCCGTACGCTTGGATTGGATTCCTTTCCCCGAGAATTTCCATTCTGATGCATTTCTCATTTTGCATTCGATTATTGTTGCACAATGCACCATGAAAATGGAGGAGTAAAGTGGAGTGGAGCAGGGACAAGGAGGAGAAAGAGGACGCGACTCTGCCATCGTTTCTCATTTTCTATTTTAGTCGAGCCGAACCCTAACGTGATTTTCATCTCGTCCTCCACAAAAGAAATCCGTGGAGGAGTCTTTGTCAAATTGCGATTGAGAGAAAGAGGAGAAGATGAAGAAAATGGTGGGAGAACTTATGCATTCCTTCCACAACACTTCCTCGCACTCAGTCTTCATTGATGTAATCAAAAGAAATTGCATGCATCCTTAAACTGCGGTAGGGACTTTTAGGATGAGGATTTCCAGAATTTATTTCTCTTGTAGCAAGATTCTTTATCGTAATGCTGGAGGTTGGGAAATACCCGCATTGACTTTGTAATATTTTTTATTTAGGGATTTCCGTTAGTGAAAGTGAAAAACTTCTCTTGTAGCAAGATTCTTTATCGTAATGCTGGAGGTTGGGAAATACCCGCATTGACTTTGTAATATTTTTTATTTAGGGATTTCCGTTAGTGAAAATGCATCTTTGACAAGCTATACCTTTAGCATTATAAAATGTAGGTTTACGAGCAATTTGAAAATTTTGGTAGGAATTTCATTTTATGTCATTGGCGCAATCATGAGTAACAAACGAGAATATAATCTACCAGTCTAAAATAATCCAAGGCAGCTCAGAAATCTACATTGGAATAAGAATCGCACAATTACGTTATGAATACTTCGACAAAATTCATGTTGATTGGCATTCATCACTGTTGATAGAAAACTGCTACTGGACATTAAATCCAGCATTTCCTAAATATCTTAAGTTAATTCAAGTTTTAGATACCTACTCCGCATATTTTCCCACTTAATTTCCTCCGCTGTCTCACTTCTCACTCCACGAAGCCAAACCACCTTTCTAGTGAGAAGATGAAGTGCAAAATTATGAGAGCCGGGACTTCATCGCTTGATTTATGTAATGAATTCGCACGAGTAGTTCCCTTTAAAAATTATTCAGCGCTAGGGTTATAAATGTGACAATGTGAGCAATAAGACATCTTTTGTGATAAAAAAAACTGCGACCACTTAAATATTCTCTTCATTCTTACCAAAACATCATAATCCACCCCTGATTACCATAAAAAATACTAAAGTAACCAATACCTTCAGCTAAGTATTATAGATTTCGCACGGTGTGGTCAAACCCAGAAATTTACCACAGTAAATCAATTCGCGACAGCACGGTGGTCCAGAAGTGGGGCCATATATTGCAAATTATTGAAACCGCAACATTTCCCAGAGTGGTTTGGTCATCACCACATAACTAAATACACCTTACTTTTTATATTGCCACTTTAACCAAAGCCGTGCTTAACGCTGGGGTTTGTGGGAATTAGTCATGAAAAACCCCCGCTACCTTCAAAAAGCCACTACTATTAAACTACAGTTACCACAGTTAAAACATGTACAGTACATATATATTTTAGGAAAGTGTAAAAGCTCTAGTCTCGCCAGCCACTTCACATATCATTTGATTTCCAAAGTACAAGCAGTAAATTTCCTCCTCCAGCCGTAGCATCTCCAACAGACAATAAATCATCTACCTCGTTTCTTTTTCCTCCGCGGAAAGGCCAACTCCGCTCAGCCAAGCCAAACCTAGCTGAGCCGAGCGAGCGAAGCCAAGCCACTCCATGAAGCCATTTTATACAACATTTTTTTCTTCACATCCAGCTTTAAAACTTTTACAACTCATAAATCAACGGATTTCACATATTATTTCTAAAAATACGATGCTCACATCATTATAAAATGAACTCTCTCCTCCTAACATCCACACTCCTTAAGCAACATCAACACAGCTTTTAAAAGTCTCTCGGACCGAATGCCATTTCTCTCGCTTTTTGAGGTGAAAACGAATACAATTTTTATTTCATAAGCTCTACCTCGAAAATACTGTCCATGGAGGGACTTGACTCCCCCATTCATAATTTTTTCCCCCACCGCCCAGAAATCCATGTTAATGAAGTGGCTTCACTTCAGCGGGGAGATATCCCTTGAAAGGATCGTTTCATTTCATTTCTTTTTGTTTCTTATTTTCTCGTTGAATCGTTCTTCTCTCCCGGGCTGGCTGAGTGAGTGAGTGCTCCGTCGTTATCATCCTACGCAAATTCCTCTCCACACACAAGTTGATGATCTTCATTACACGCTCCATAAGTCTGAAATGTGAATTTATCCTCTTGTAAAAATCCCCGCATTATGCAATTAATTAAAAGAGAGGAAAGGAGCATTTTATGCACGTTATATATTTTGAATGGATGATGTGGTAGATAAAGAACTAGCTCCAGCCTCTTATACCTGGAAGGAGAGAGGAAGATATCAGGATCAAGAATGAGTAAGAAGTACTACTACTACTACTTCTGCTTTAATACCTACTTACTAACCGTAGACCATGTTTTTTCTTCTCTCGAGCATTTAATGGGTTGTAAGTCAGGTCATTAAATCATCATCAAAAGATATCCCTGAGCCATTACATCCTACTACCGAATATCCTCATCAAACAGCCTTTTAAAGGCATTAAATGCAGCGTATAAATTCGACTCTTCATCCATTGTCATTCCTAATCTTGATCACTTTTCTTTTCCCAGAAGCGTCACGAGAGTATCATTCTGTATCTTTATATTTTGCATAGTGTGTGCACATCCATCCTCTTCTAAAAAATCCTCTCGAATGTTAATGCTCTCTTACAGCGCAATTATCATTATTGCACTGGTTTACTCCATTCAAACTATAAAGAATCAAGCGGAGACGAATAGACTCGATCCCGGACTGGTTTGCAGGTTGCAAGAAATTAATAAAATTACGGAGAAAAGCACTTCAATGACCTTTTTTGTGCATCTCATGTCGTTAAACGTCATTTTTTTCTTGTGAGGAGGGAGCTACACAAAACTCGGATGCTTCCCATTCAAACACAATAAAAAACGCAGACAATGGTTCTCGATGTCCATCTTCCACCGTAAGTACTAATGTATCGCCATCGCCTCTAAACACTATTTCATTTGATGGGAGAACAATACCTAATGTGTTTTCGATGATTGAATCCTGCTTTCCTCATTCAAAAGCTTAGGCTTGGGGAGTCAAACTGTAGCGATACCATCACATCCGATCCCTACAACAGTGGAAAGTGGGTGTTTTACTACTCAAACATTATTGTCATTATGGAAAAGGGAAGAAATCGCCATTTCGGTGTGTTTTTATTGTTCCATAAATTTAATCTGGGGGATAATGAAATGGCCACGATAATGGGATGGATGAACAGTGATAAAAACCGTGGTGTATAGACCTCTCTCAACTCTTCCAATTCAGAATCCCATATAGCCATTACGCTCTTGTCCATCACCTTACGTCAAGCTTCATTCTCCATGACGGAAACAAAGTGAGTCCTAAAAGGGGGACATAATTATAATCATGATGTGTTCTTGACTCGCAATACAAAGAGATTTTTTCCACATTACATAATTTTGAATGCCATTCTATAAAATAAAAATGCGAAAATGGCTTGCCCACCCGTCCCTCTACCCGTCTCTTTTTCCACCTCAATTACATTAGGTTGAAATGAGTTCTCCATTTTCATTCCGCTCTCTGGAGACTGTCACTTCACCCCCTAATGCAGTACTCCGGCCTGTCTGTCGTCCGTCGTCCTCACAACAACACTTTGCATCGTCGCATAGAGCAAAAGTTCGTTTGCATGACCGTGTGCCTCCGCTATGCGCGTTTTTCCTTGACAAGAATGACGAAAGGTTTTGATGCGATTACTTATTAGCTTGAGTACAAATGTGTGTAGCTGCATGCCTGCCTCCAACTCCCACAACGAGATTAGATGACTCGGACAACAACTCCTACTAAATACTATTGCCTATATATTCTCCCTTTTTTTATTTAAAAGGTTGCACACGAACGAGAAGAGAAAGGAGCCTCCAACTCCCGCAACGAGATTAGATGACTCGGACAACAACTCCTACTAAATACTATTGCCTATATATTCTCCCTTTTTTTATTTAAAAGGTTGCACACGAACGAGAAGAGAAAGGACACATAAGTCGTATACGCAGGAGAAAAAAATGAGTCAACTCGTTCCAGTCATCCCCGCAATCACTCACTGTACCAAGTGCAGGGAGTAACAATAAATAACAACAACAAAATGATTCTCCCATCTCAGGCAGTACCGACGGACACAAGTCACAATAATGGATAATCTCTTCAGCATTCCCGATCCACTTTCCACTCCTCCAGTAGTAAATACAATTATTCAGCAAATGCAAACGCGAATCCTTTTCATTTGTGCCTCCTTCCTTTCTTTCTGGATGTGACAGGGCAAGACACAATTGGGAATGAGGATGATAATGCTTTTCTGATTTCCACGTCATATTTACAAGTTGAAGTAGAAAGCACTACTACAACTTCCTCAAAAACATGGGTAAAGGGGAGGACTTCAGCTCAATGAATCCAGGATGGATTGGGTAGGTCTCCGCCGAGAAAAATTCAACAACAGCAACTTACTACTATGTATCCCTATACATCGTTGGAGAGTCCATTAAATCGGAGAATTTATCAGAGAAAACGAGCTGTTTACTACGAAGCGTGTTCCTATTACACACATCGTTACATTACATCCACACGCATAAAACTCTGACTGACTGCCCGCTCGCTCTCCTTGCTAACTGACTGTTCGAATGTATTACTTCATGTCACTCAAGTTCGCCATCAATCATTCCCCNTATTACACACATCGTTACATTACATCCACACGCATAAAACTCTGACTGACTGCCCGCTCGCTCTCCTTGCTAACTGACTGTTCGAATGTATTACTTCATGTCACTCAAGTTCGCCATCAATCATTCCCCTCGTTTTGCTCTCCTTGCAACGGATCGTTTCGCTTCAATGCCATGCCAGCCTACTACAACTACAAAACTCAACTCGGTTCGACTCACTCAAGCTGTTTCTTCCAACTGGAGAAAACAAGAAACGGGAGCAAGTGGGTGAGTGAGTGAGTGCATTTAGCGAAACAAGGAAATAAAACATTTTTTTTGTTCGACCGATGTGCTGTTGTTGTTCTTGTGATTCCACTTTCGCGAGAAAACATCAAGAAAAAGAAGTAGCGCAAACTACTAGAACTAGAATACTTTCGCCACTGCCACTGCTGCTGCTGCTGCTGTTATTTTCCCATATGCAGTCGAAGCAATCAAAGAATAATTTTTTACCGAGTTTGCCATACATTTCTTTCCACCTCCAGACATTGAAGAATCCAAGCAGACAGGTTACTACTATTGCTCCTGCTGCCAATATTAAATGATACCATTTTCCCAGGCCACGTCTCCAATAAAAAAAATATCGTACGGAGAAATGCCTCCTCATCTGACAAGAGAAAGGAAAACAGGAGCGTTTTCCAAAATGGATTGCAGATAAGAATAGAATAATATAGTAGCATTCCTAGTAGTATTCCTTTTCCTTTCTTAACTAGAAGTCCGATCCAATTTTAGCTCGGAGAACGAATGAATGCACTCCCAAAAAAATGGATGGACGGACATGGGAGTACGGAGCTGCTAGCTTCGGTCGCTCCTCATGGCTTTATTTTGGAATCGAGTAGGTTGCGTTTTTTATTTCTCCGAGGAAAAAAGTAAGGAATAACAGCACAAAGCATATTTTTCTGCTAGATTCTCTGCAAACATAATATAATATTTTCCCAGCGATCAGTTTTCGTTTTCTTCCATGTCCTTCTGGAAGTCTCTATTTCTTTGTATTCTCGGATTCACCTGATTCCCCAATCGGGTCATGCACAGTTTAATGCAAATTTGATGTTTGCCATTCCTCTTCCTTCCGAGAACGCTGTTGCTATTCCGTAAACATGGTATGCCTACTCCTTCCTTTTTCCTCCTGCCACGAACAACGAACTCACCCTCCATCAATAAGGATTTCGATCCGTTCCGGCCTTGTGTTCTGCTGTTGCGTTCTCTTCCTTTTCTCTCCTTATCAAGTACATTTTCTTTCTGAGAAAAAACTCGAATCCTTTTCTCATGCAAAAACATTACATTTACTAGTTTCTCCTCCTCCTCCTCTTGATATTTTTAAAGCTGGTCCGATGCACTCTCTATTTTCATTGATGGTAGCGTAGCGTGCCAACGGCATTTTTATATTCATATTACCCGCTAAAGGATTTCCATAACCCTTGTCAGCCGTTGATAAAGAGAAAGGTATGGATAACCATTCAAGTATTTCTAAGTACGCACAAGGATGAATAAGATGAATGGGGAGCGAGCGAAAAAAACCGCTCACCGCTCTTTTGTACTTTAGGGAAAAAATCCGGAGAAGCATGCTTATTTTCCCCGTTTTTTTAAAGGATAAAGACTTTTCTGGTGATCAATGATAGGGTTATTTATCCGGAAAACCGATGCAATCTGTCATGCTATCATGGTAGTGATGATGGCATGCAGACAACGGCATTTTTTATATTCATATTACCCGCTAAAGGATTTCCATAACCCTTGTCAGCCGTTGATAAAGAGAAAGGTATGGATAACCATTCAAGTATTTCTAAGTACGCACGAGGATGAATAAGATGAATGGGGAGAGAGCGAAAAAAAACCGCTCACCGCTCTTTTGTACTTTGGGGAAAAAATCCGGAGAAGCATACTTATTTTCCCCGTTTTTTAAAGGATAAAGACTTTTCTCGTGATCAATGATAGGGTTATTTATCCGGAAAACCGATGCAATCTGTCATGCTATCATGGTAGTGATGATGGCATGCAGACGATCAAACTCACTGAATCCAAACCCAAATCCAAGCTCGAAAATTTTTCCCCCAGAAGAGAAACAGTCATAGAGGAAACCCTATATAATAGAGTGGTTTGGTTTGGCTTGGTTCGTCTCGGCTTTGTGGTGTGGCAGGCCTTTGGTTGTTGTAAATACACATGCAATTTTCCGTCGCAGTGAAGAGAAAATCCCATTGGTTTCGCTTCCGCTTCACCACCGATATTACCGCATGGAAAAAATAACTTTAAAAAATCGATGCATACGGTTCCATTCAGCCGTAGGAAATCACAGAAGAGAAAATATCACATAATTTTCCTCGCTTATTATTACTACCTCTCCACTCCACATCAATTTTTTTCCAAGAGAAGAGGAGAAGAAAATAATATCCCGATTCGATTCGTGCGGAAAGCCTATCTACAGGAAAAAGTTGCACAATGTTATTATATCCACTTGGGAAGAAAATCGTTCCCGTATTATTATGATTACTCCTCCCGCATTCTCAATACCGCTGCCTAGGAGCAACTCCTTTGTCTACCCAGGGGATGGATCGATTCGCTTTGAACTTGAAAGTGAAACGTGGCTTGGTTAAGCTCTACATGCTTTAGTTGGTTTGGTTCGGTCGGGTCGGGTCGATCCTATATGGGTTTTTATTCAACGTCAGTATTATTACAAGAGAGAGATGACTTTACGGTAAAGTCTTTACCGCAGTAATTTCCCAGCGAAATAAATAGTAGCTTTCCACGAAAAACGAAGCGGAAGTTGCGGCGACTGATACTCGTTACACTGCATCGGAGTAAATTCGAATAAAAATACATCGTTACAAAGCAGGTAACGCCCCTTCCATTTTCTACCTGATTTGGAATAGAACAATCTATACAGTTTGAACTCAAAGCATTACTGAAGGATCCAAACGCTTTTTCCTTTTGGTCACTTGAAAATCCTCCTCTTCCCCTTCAAGCCAAATTGCTTCTTATCTTCCCGTGAGGAATTGTGTTGTGAGACGATGAATTCTTTGAACACTGGAACAACTACAAGCAAGCTAAGGTGGTGGTGGTAAGATCTTGTAGTAGTCTGGAGAAAAGCTGGAGTGCTCTTAATATCTCATCATATTTCACTTCCGCGTGTCCTTCTCACACTCTTCTTATTGAAATTCGTCTTCTATTTAGACTCATACACCGTGAAAGCCACTTCAGGAGAAAAAAAATCCCTTAACGCCAACGCCAACTCAGCTCTACTCTAGCTGGGAGCTGAAGCCTCCACAAGTGCGAGTGGGTGAAGCAAATCGGTCCACATAGCGACGAAGAAAATGCTCAAACTCTTGAGTATTCCATTCTATCTCGGAGTGTGAGCCGCACAATGAGACGGAATGGTGCTCAAGGCTGTTTTCAAGGAAATTTTCTAGGAGTTTTTTTCAAGTTGCACTTTTTCAGCAAAAAAGACCTGCTTTCATCAAGAGAAAATCCATGTCCTCACAATCGCTCCGATTTCTTTGATCACTCGTGTATTCCCAATGAAATAAACACGATTCTGCAGTTATGCTGACTTCAATGCGATTTTGAGAAAAACTTGCAAAAATAGGGAAAAATCGGTGTTTGCAAGGGTCATTGTATGGAAAATCCCGGCCTTGTTCTTTCAAAACACTTATCTTGATATAGCATTCACCCAGGCCATTTCGCCAAGCTTTTAATACTTATGTAAGTGAGGCTATTGTGACGTCTGTGATGCAATCAGAAAAATCCTAATTCCCAGTTTTTTTTGACCCTCACAATCGCTCCGATTTCTTTGATCACTCGTGTATTCCCAATGAAATAAACACGATTCTGCAGTTATTCTGACTTCAATGCGATTTTGATAAAGAACTTGCAGAAATAGGGAAAAATCTGCGTTTGCAAGGGTCATTGTATGGAAAATCCTGGCCTTGTTCATTCAAAACACTTATCTTGATATAGCACTCACCCAGGCCATTTCGCCAAGCTTTTAATACTTATGTAAGTGAGGCTATTGTGACGTCTGTGATGCAATCAGAAAAATCCTAATTCCCAGTTTTTTTTGAAAGGATGTGCCATTTAAATTGGATTACTTTCACTGGGGGAAAATATGTATATGCATTCCCTTTTAAAGTGAAAATGCTCCCATCCTTCCCATGTACTTAGAAAGCCACGGAACAACAACAACAACTGCAACTCATCTCATCTACTATATAATAGATCGTGCTTGAAATCCAAACAGAGAACCTAACAGTTTTTTTCTGCTTCTGGCGGCAGCTGCGACTCGCTTTTCTTTTTGTTTAATTCACCTAATCCACTTTCCTCAATGGAGTTGCAAGGTACTCCTCTCATCCATTTTTTTCTTCTCCCTGTTTGTGCAAATGCAGGAACTGCACTGGTGGCGGTAAAAGCACAGAGAAGAGATGAAGAGGAAAACTAAGGCAAACTTTTTTTTAGTGCATCAATTCAGGTGATGATGATGATGATGATGACGATGATGCCGCTGATGGGAATGGTTTACTGCCGTAGTAAAGCATGAGTTCTGGTAGATTTCACAAGCGGAAGGAGAATGTGTATTGCAGCAGTTAAGAAATTGAAGAAAAAAGGGAAAAGGAGAGTAGAATAATAATAATCCACAACTCCCATTCCTTTCCTTTTTTTATCTCGGAATCCAATCTCTTGAAGAAGGAAGAAGCGTACAACAAGAGAACAGTATGTGTATGGCTATGCATGTGCAAGCTCATTTCCTTTAATCTCCCGAAAAAAAAGAAGGAGAAAGAGCAGTAGTGGCAATAATGAGCGTACGTACATAACTGCAAAAAGTGCATACCACCACCACCACTACTACTATATTAAAGTGAATGGAGATATATGTGACAAGACACTAAAGATATCCCTCTAGGGAACCCTTTTTCCCTCAAAATTTACTTGTTTACGTGCGATGCAATGACTAAGCTGGAGCTGGAGCACGGAATTTTCTGAACCGTGCCAGACTACCACTTTCGACCAGACCAGACCAAATGCATGCCTACAATTCTCTTTTGCCGCACAAGAACAACAACAACAGAAACAAAGTAAGTAGTAGTAGAAATTGATGTTTTGTATTTTCTTAAAAATATTTTGACTCGGGCTCGAGCTCATTCCAACTCCGACGTTTTTTGTGAGTTGAAATAAACAAGGAATCGTGAAAAATTAGATGTATTATCTTTATGCACAGCAATTTTCCAGGGGGAGGGAGTAAGCTAAAACCAAGCCAAGCCAGCTCCAACCCGACATTGAAAGTGAAACTTGGATGCGTAGACCCCCCGAAAAAAATAATAATAAATACGACGGTAGGTAGGTAGACGGGCAGGAGATAAAGCCTTGTCAGATAAAACGGCTCAGACCAGACCCAAATACGAAGGAGAGGAATGTTTGCTGCTCAGTGTGACAGCGTCAAAGACGTTTTGTTGTGCAAGTCATAAAGTTTGGCGGAGAAGGAGTACTACTATTTACTGCTGCTGCTGCTGCTTTCACCGTGTTTTGTTGGAAAACATGCGAGCGAGGTGATATATTTATGTGTGCACGCACAAAACATAATCTATCCGGGAGAATGAAGGAGGTGTTGCTGCAGTAGTAGGTATAATCTCTACGTAGAAACTTTACCCGCATGTATTTTCCTTCTTCAGAGGAAAAGAAGTTTCTTTTCTTTTTTTTGTTGCGGGTGATGCGTAAAACTCTATTTTTGGTGTCGTTCACATTCACCCAAAAGAACGTGGGGATATAATGCATGAGCTTCTTTGAATGGCAAATAAGTACAAGGGGAACGTGTGTGCACATGATGATTATGATTACACGTCTGCCGTTTGATGCTGCGGAAGTTCGGCGGAAAAGGAGTACTCCTACTGCTGCTGCTGCTTTCACCGTGTTTTGTTGGAAAACATGCGAGTGAGGTGATATATTTATGTGTGCACGCACAAAACATAATCTATCCGGGAGAATGAAGGAGGTGTTGCTGCAGTAGTAAGTAGGTATAGTCTCTACGTAGAAACTTTACCCGAATGTGTTTTCTTTCTTCGGAGGAAAAGAAGTTTCTTTTCCTCTCTTTGTTGTTGCGGGTGATGCGTAAAACTCTATTTTTGGTGTCGTTCACATTCACCCGAAAGAACGTGCGGATATAATGCATGAGCTTCTTTGAATGGCAAATAAGTACAAGGGGAACGTGTGTGCACATGATGATTATGATTACACGTCTGCCGTTTGATGCTGCGGAGTTTTGAATGAAAGAGTGAAGAAAACTCTGGTATGATATATTGCCTGGGGACTAGGGACCATGGCAAAAGCCCACCGCCATTACAATATCCTCCTTTCAAATTACACGACGACGAGGAAAAGGAACGATAAGGAAAAAGTACTGAAAAGCGCCAGGCGCTTGGTTTTCTATGCGATGCGTGGAATGGCATTATGGTATCGCGTGGTTTATGTTATGGTGCCTCCAAAGTGAAATGAAAAAGACGGCCTTGGGCTGCACTGCATACGAGGCAGTTTTTTTTCCTTTCCTCTCATACAATTTTTTGATAGTGCCTCTTTCCTTGGAGCAGTGCTGCATTACTTAATGGTAAATACAATATATTATGATGATGCGGTGTGATACCATATCGCTGACTTGACTTTCTAACTCTTTGACGCGGAATTTGCCACAGAGAGAATTTCGCCTTGACATTTCCGGTCGTTTCTATTATGTTATGGTGCCTCCAAAGTGAAATGAAAAAGACGGCCTTGGGCTGCACTGCATACGAGGCAGTTTTTTTTCCTTTCCTCCCATACAATTTTTTGATATTGCTTCTTTTCTTGGAGCAGTGCTGCATTACTTAATGGTAAATACAATATATTATGATGATGCGGTGTGATATCATATCGCTGACTTGACTTTCTAACTCTTTGACGCGGAATTTGCCACAGAGAGAATTTCGCCTTGACATTTCCGGTCGTTTCTGATTCTGATGCCTGAATGTACTCCCGGGCACACGACTCGTGCGGAGGAGATATTTCACCATTGCGTTTCTCCTCATGCATATTTTCTCAGTCACACTTCGGGACAATAAGTGACTTGGAAGGAATAATGTGTGAGGAGAGAAAATACTGCTCAGCTATCAGTTTAGCATAACGTATTCAATTTTTTTCCGCAATTTCTTCAAAGCCACACGGGCATTTTTCATAGTTTGGTTTGGTGGAAACTTATTTCTTGCTCACGCTCGCCTTCCGAGAAATCTAATATTCGTCCCGCAGAGAGCAAGCATTTTTTAGGTGAGAATAATTCCCAGAAAAAGTTATTCCTTCTGCTTAAATGACATTATTGAAATGACTCAAGTCACACGTGGGTCACCTCATGCACGCATTCTGCGAATGCGGGTGCCATTCTTCTCCACCGAAGAAGAAAGCGGGAGCTATAGTGGTAGTGGGGACGAAAAGTTGGCTGTAAACAGACATCGAGTCATTACCAGAGTCATTTTTCAATCTGGATAATGCAGACATATGACTTGGTGTAAGAAGAATGCCTTGGTTAACAGGAAAAGGAGGCAACAACAAAAAAACTCCGAGCTCAGTCAGTCAGAGCTCACACAAGTTTTTCTTTTTTCCAGTTGTCTTCTCGCATTCTCGTTTGTGGTGAATGGGACTAGTACCAGTCTAACAGGAGGAAATTGAGAGGAAACGACCTGAAAATGCTAGATGGTTGGTGGAAAAGGAGGCAACAACAAAAAAACTCCGAGCTCAGTCAGTCAGAGCTCACACAAGTTTTTCTTTTTTCCAGTTGTCTTCTCGCATTCTCGTTTGTGGTGAATGGGACTAGTACCAGCCTAACAGGAGGAAATTGAGAGGAAACGACCTGAAAATGCTAGTGAGCTTGTCTCTCCAGCTCCAGTAGAGTTGGTTCTCTTGCTCGACAGCAAGAAAAAAAGTCGTTTTGCACAAGAAAATTCTTGTCTCGAGAAATTCATTCCGCATATCCGTAACTTTCTTCATGGTTCCTGGTATTGTTAAGTTGGAGAAGTCAAAAAGTTATCTCACTTTTCTTGTCACATTCTTGTCGGCCCAGCCGAACCCATCGAGAGAATTTCTGTAGGACGAATGACAGCATACGGAAATTGACTATATGAGCAATAAAAAAACTTGAAAGAGATGTATGATTCCCGACATAGGTAAAAATGCTCGAAGAGCCAATAAAAATTCGCGAAAAGTTTTTCCCTCCTCCTTCTCCTTTTGTCTTTTTTACTCGCTGTCACTTTTCGCGTTTTACCAGGACTCGCATTAATTTTCCTAATAAATGGGGAAGCACAAAATGTAATTAATTTTTTTCTCTTTTTTCTCCGCAAAAAAACCCAAGGTAAAGAGGAAATGTGTCATATTTACTTTGTCTAAATTGGACTATCTAATCTTTTCATCTCGTAGCCATTGTAATATTTTTTCCTGGAAAAAAGCCGGGATATGCCGACAGAAGCCATTAATAAGATTTCCATTAGTGATTACACCACCACTAGTACTACTATAATATCACATGAAAAAAGAACAACCTTATCGTTTTACAGCTCATAATGATAAACTCCCATTTACCTAAGTGAATAGAATCTTGGGGAATAATTAAGCAAGTTCTGTAACTCTTTCGGCTGATTGAAATGGAACGCGTAGTTTTATGTCGCATGCAACACACCGCCAGTGTTTGATGAAGTAGTATTTGGGGAGAATTTGGAAGTGGGTGACTATGACTATAGATCATATTTTCCGCCGTAAGTACTTAGCTGGTGTACGTTAGTTTTCAATTCCATCTTTATGAAAGAGCTGGGTCATGGATACTTTATTCACCTACTTCAGCTTCATTTATTTACAATGTTTTGGTTAGACTCGACCAAGCATCAGTTTTATGGGTGCCATTGAGGTAAGCCAAACCTCTCCTGTATATTATTATTACGCTTTCCAACCAAATTTTCCGCCATTTAATGGCCCTGAAATTCTAACGACAGATCGGGAAAATATGTATTTTTTTGTTTTAGGTTGGTGCATCACGCAATATAGCAATACTAGCATTCATTTCCTCCCTCCTCCTTTCCCAAAATTACTATTCTATCCCCAATTCTTTTTTAGGGTGATGCTCCTTTTCCCCTACCTTCACCATATGACCAACTGATAATAATAATGATGATGATGATGATGACGATTCTGAAATTTAAAAAAAAACTGTTGGCGTGCGCCCACTGATAATGGTTCGCCCTTTGTTTCTTCCCAATGATTTCACAGATATGTCATTATAGTTTATTATTTACATTTCTGGGAGCAATGAAAATCATTCTGTTAGCTTAACGATTTCTCCCTGCTCCCCCATCCATTATTGCAGGAACTATTTTACTTAAATGCAATTTCATGTTCCTCTCGGTTAGGGAAAGGATGACCCTTCGCTTATCTGAAGATATGAAAGTTTTTTATAGACAAAAACAAGGTAAAAAATGCAACGGGGATGGGAATGGTAGACGGGAATTTTTTATATGAGTTTCTTCCTGATGAAAATGATGGGTCCGTTTATTCATACTGTGGGTAAGTGACTCTGTGAGGAGCACGATGAGAAAAGTAAGTAAAAAATTATGTTTGAATGCCCTATAGGTACATTTTACTCTCTTGGGCTCGTTTACTTTACAACGATCCAATTCCATCAGGTAATGTGACTAGAGCTTGGAGCCCTTTATGATAGATATAGTCCCACTACTATAGGGAAAAAGTGCACCAGAGCCGCCCGCTCCTTTTTTTCCCTTGGAAAGAAAGCACACAATGGCTTACACTTAACCGGGAATAAAAGGTTGTCGGTTTTTCTCGACAATTATTCGCCACTGCACAGCCACCAATTTATCATGATATGACCTATAATAAGACCAGTCGTAGTGGCATGGTATGGCATGACTGGATCATTTTCACGAAAAAAATGGGAGAAAAATATACGCTTTCCCCCTTAAAAACTGGTGAATGCAAGCTCACACAACAGCAGTAATAAATGAGGGTTACGCCTAGAGCCAGGGAGAAAGAGAGCTGGAATTCCTTGTTTTCATTTTTTTCCACTCCTCCCCGCACGATTCGATTCGATTTGAAATGTCCCCTTTCAGGAGGAGAAGAGAGAAACTCACCCACACCTTTTTCCTCCATTATATATTAGCTGATGAAAAAAAGCTGAGAAATGATGAAAAACTGCATTATGCTCGCTCACACTCCCAACGAAATATGAACTAATGTGAGAGTGGGAGCAGACTCAGCCAAGCCAAAAATAGAGCCGGAGAGTCTGTGTTTGTCCAGCATTCTTCATTTTTTTAGTCCAGTTCCAGTTCACTTCCTAAAAAAAGTTGCATGCACCACTACCACCAAAAAACTATGTAGTGGAGAGAGCTCACAAGAAAACTTTTATACTTACATCAATACCCCTAGAAAATATATTGGAGACGAGGACGAGACATCAGCGCTATTACTCCACATAATGGCTATTTACACCTACACTCCCAGAAACAATGTTGTTGTTTTTTTGTTGGCAACTTCAACCCAACTTCCATCGTATCGTCCATATCGCTTCGCATTATATTGCATTCACCATCCTTATAAAGTAATGAAGAAGAGGTAATGCTGGTGTTGGTTCAGGTTTTGTTTTCCACTTTTACCTCCAACGTCGTTGTTTTTCCTCAGTGAATGAGAAAAAACCCTCCTCCAAGCCCATTAAACACAGTCTTTTGGTGAGGTAAGAACAAGCCTTGAAACAAGGAAACGATCTGAAGGATATAGCAATATCGCTGTTGGCGTAACTCCCTTCGTCCGTTCTTTAGTTTTTATGGTGAGGACATTAGCTAAGTAGATTTTCCAGCCGTTCCCTCACTCACTCTCCACTAACAATAATAATTTAGCAGCTCAACTCAAAACTCTTTATTCTCTACTTTCACGAGGCAGAACGCCACACCATGACACTCGCTATTTGGCTAGGTAAGTATAGGCAGGTTTTTTCTGAATTGGTGATTCCACTCTGAGCTATTCAATGGACTTTCCCTGGGTTCTCACTCACTCACTTATGTACGTGCATATTATATAACACGGGCGATTCGGAACCGTGCAGTTAATAGTCTCCTTGTGGAAGTAGTAGAAGTTGTAGTGGGGGCATCTCACTCTCGTCTCGCGTTACTTGCTCTTTACATGCATTAAAAAGTTTTCGCGAGAGGAATGCTATGGAATGGAGTATATAAAAATAAAGCGGGGAATGTGGAGGGAGGGAGAGCAAAACTACAATTTTATAGGTGAAGTAAGACAGGCAGACGGAAGTTCATGTCGGGGAAGGTGACATGGTGTTTTGGCCTTTGGGAATTTCTCCACCAAGGCTCCTACTAGTGAGCAAACGAACACCAAAGTTTTTTTCTCTCCTGCCCCTTCTAAAAGAGACGTGAGCACAAGGAAGGATAGAGACGTGGGTTTGCCTTGCCGTTCTCTCGGAATTTTTTCAGCCATTTCGCGAAAAAACAAAATAAACGAATCCTTCGTGATGGAAGGGAACGTTTTACTCGTTTTGTTTTGAGCCAACATGTTGCGATGAAAATGAAGTCAGGGATTTTCCAACTTCCTCCTCCTCCGGAGTAATGTTAAGGTGTACACAACATCCGGAAAAAGGGTGACTCGCTAGCCAACACATCAACATCACTTCATGGAGGAAGTGCGAAGCGTCATGAAAACAAACATCCTGTTTTACTCTCCCCGATAGAAAACGCGAGTAACAGCAACAACAACGGAACAACACTACCAATTAAAGTGCGGAGTTTCGCTTACTCCCGGGGACCTAGTTCAGTCACTCATTTTTTTCCGGGAGGAGAGTAGTAGTCCTCCGTAATTTTGTGGGAATGGAAATGCCCACGTCCATGTCCTCATTAAAGTCGGGGTATTAGGAGCAAATGTAGGTATATGC
>JAHZNH010000363.1:0-14958 GCA_027744355.1 Tyrannoseira gladiata
CGACGATGATCCGATTCAACATCTGAGGCTATTGCGACTCTTAAGGACTTATTAATGGCATTATCATCTGCGGCTTCCAAGAGGGAATTCTCCAAAAGGTGGGACTTTTGTTGTGGGCGAGCTAGTTAGGAGCTTGGTTTGGCTTGGTCATGTCACGTCACACTGAAGTGCGAAGCAATATGAAATATGCATGTATCCATCCATCCATCCATCCATCCATCCATCCATCCATCCATCCATTTAACCATGCTCCCTTGAGTAGTTTGTTGTGAATGCTCCTGAGTTCATTGCGGCTGGTTAGGGAATGGCAAGGAAGCGGAGCGAGCGATCTGGCTTTGTTTGGCTTGGTTGGTGGGAAGGATGGAGGAAACATGTGCGAACAAATTGTTTCAAGATTATTATTTTTTGCCAAGTTGAGCTCGGCCCAACGTGTCTGGGAATATTTATCCTTGAGAACCAGGGGGATGAGGAAGGAAGAGAGAGTGATGGTGATGTGACGGGCATGGAATGGAATGGCTCGTTGCGGGCTGAAGTGAGGCATTTCATTCCCGTTTGTCTCCGTCTCCCTGACCATGGGTTGGTCAAACTGGGGGAAATTAGCCGGAAATGAGATGTGTGAAAAGTAATAAATAGCCTTGGAGTGAAATTAGCCAAGTAACTAAGGTGGACTTGATGGACAGACTGACGGAGGAATGCGAACACTTCTTAAAAGATTAATGAACTCCAATAAATAAACGAGCTATGCAGATAGGTACAGCAGGAGCTCGGTGTATTGCTGGTATGTATGGTGCTTTAGGGCTGAATTGTATTCTATTGACTAAGTTTTTATGACCCCCGTCTCGCGAATTATGAGTCACTCCTTTTCCGCGAACAAAAAATTTTTTTGCAGGTGTTACCACTGCTTCCATTGTTCCACAATGCTTCTGGGTAGGTACTCCCGGGGTATAAAAGGAGGCTCGGAGCCCCTGCCCGGGCGTAGATGTCTCCACGAGAGACTCTCAATCACGCAAGATAAATATTTAACTTTCACATTTATAAATTTCCGAATCAAAAGTTTCTACGAGAATTCACTTCTCACGATACAAAACTCGAGTTTACAAGGCTCGAGATGAGTTTCCCGCATCAATTAATTTGAATCCTGAGCCCACCTCATAAATATCTATGTGATCAGGTTAAAAAGCATTTAAGTTTAAATCGTCTTCCGCTAATTGCAAGTTGTCGCAACGAACGAACAAGTTACGCAATACGAAGAGATGATGACGAATCGTTCCTAGAAATAAAATAAAGGCACGGGGGGATTTTAATGCGAGAAAAAGTGCAAAAACCCCCCGCACACAATGCAATGACACACTCCTCATCGGATGAAAACGAACGGCGTCATATTTCCACAGAATGAGTGCTCCCGCAATGGGGCTATTAAATGTTTATGGTGTTACTTCAGCAGTAGCTGACAAATTTTTTTTACGTTAATTTAAAAAAAACTGACCTATGAATAATTATCTTAATCTGAAATGTTTAAATATCTTTGTGGAAGTTGACATTCCTCCCAACCCACCCATTTTTTTCAAGTCGAGGCGGATCGATGACCTCCTCCCTTCTCGATCTAGGCTAATCCCCATATGAATTTTTTCCCTCATGATAATGAATTCCAAGCCAACTTGAATTACCCATGGTCATTAGACTCTCGAACGAGACAGGAATTCATTGTTCCCCCAAATTGACTGATTTGATTTTGGCTTCCATTCTCCAGAGAAAATTGTTCCGGCTAGACTCTCGAATGATGATGATCGCAATTTCTGGGGGGGACTCTGGCTCGGAGTCTAGCCGGTACACACAATACTTATTACACCCATGAATAGAATGGAATGGAATGGGACGATTATCATTATCATCGTCATCCTAATCCTCCCCGCAAAAATGTGTATTCTCCAGCCAGCCAGCCAGTGAACGGCGTGATTCTCTCCACTCCAACGAGCTCGACCTTTGCACCCTTGAACCAGAACGGAGGATTTATGAAACACCCAACACGAGCTCGCGGAATAAAAATTTCCCCTTCAGTTCAGTCCAACTCCGCTCAATGCAGTGGAAAATTTCCCGCGACTCGGTTCGCAATTCATATCCCCGCGTACTTGCTTACTTATGTCAGTCTGTCATTCATAATTCATTGGAAGGATTCCATCCCAAAGGGGAATACATAAGCAAGTATCTGTAGCTTCCCCCGATATTCCATTTTTCCGATTCGGAGATCTTCTCCAACTAGAGTCCCGTCTCGCTCGCTCCCACGCATGGATAGACGGGTAATTTGACGGGATGGGAGGGGGGGTAGGTACCCAGTGTTGAAAAGAATTTCTGATTCCAGACAGACACAACTTGAACTTCTTCCTCGCTTGCCCGCTCCCCAACCTTCCCATTTTTTCTCGTTAATACCCCTGCCCTTTAATCTTCCCCCGACCAATTTTCGAACAATCCCATCCCCCACAGAGAGTCTGATTCGGCCTATGAGTTTCCCCTCGAAATTCTGGAGCTTTTTTATTCGTCGTCCTCACCGAAAAAATCCAAATCCTCAGAAGTCATTCTCCCAAATTGATGACCTTTTCCTCCAATAATTTTCCCTTCTGAAAACAACAATAAATTTTTGGAATAATGATGATGATCATGATCGGAGTATATCATGGTATGGTGATCATGATCACTCTTGTGTTTTGACTTTGGCCCTTACGTTCAACGGAAACATTTTCCAGAGAGCGGTTTTGAACTGCACTCACGCTCCGTCTCTCTCCCTCTCCTCCTCCTTCTCCTCCGTAAACTTATCATTATCCTCTTCATCTTCACGACAATTTGTCTGGAGGATCCCAAAAAACTAATAACAGATCATCAAAACATCCTGTAGCAGTCCTAGCCTTAACCCTCGCCTTATTCTGACTTAATTTCAGGATTCAAAGTTCAAAGCCAAGAATACCAACTCTCAAGTACCTAACTCGATCCCCATTCCTCGAATGCACTCGCGTATAATGTGTAGCTCAGTACGTAAGATCAAGCAATCCAACAAGACAAACCATCAACATCATCATCATCATCATCATTGTCATCATTATCATCTCAACTTCGACATTAAGGCTCAGATTACAGCGGCAGCGGATTCAGAGATACATGGCCAGATAAACTACTGCTGTTCTCTCCTTCTGTTGCAGCTCTTGCTCGTTTGCAAAATAATGGGGAGCCGCAATCGGCAATCACTGGGATTGCGCAACACGACAGTGAGACGTTGAGGTGCCATTGGCAAAAATCAGGAATTCATTATCATTGTTTCTTGCATTCATTTGCATTACTTACTCCACACGTTTTACGCCCATCATCCCAATCCCAATCCCTAAGTAATGTGAGGCGGCGCGGCGCGCGTACTTAGAATGCTTCGTGCGATGCCTCGCTCGCTCCCTCCATTCTACTTAATCAAAGGCTCCTCATCAGCATCACACTACCAACCAACGAACATGAATACAATACAATACCACTCCACTTATTTAACTAATTCCAAGCAAAGCCAAAGTCAAGCGCCAGGTATTGTGTGCGCCATCACAGTAATCATCATCATCATCATCATCATCATCATCATATTCAGTGGAAAACAAATGGAAGCTCTTTTTTTGCTGGGGAGTTCATCGCCCTGAGATTTTTAGTGTACTTGGTAAGGTCGCAGGAGGACTGCGGTCGTTGGCCAAGCCAAGCCAAGCCAAGCCACACTCTTGGAATAGGTAAAGTGCGATTGTGCCTTGTCTTGTCTTGTCTGTCGCTCAGTCAGAGTATTTATTGTGATGCGATGTGATCAGCAGTGATTGGCATTCCGATTAAGTACATTTTCTGCATTATCCTCTGACTATGAGTACATATGTATTCCCCATTAGGCACCAGGCAGCGGCACTTGCCTCCCATGTCCCGTAGGTTTTGATAGGTGGAATAATCATGGCTTGGATTTGGATTCTCTGACGAATCTGATACAATTTGCAAATGACAAATTAGTTAGGTAGGTTGGTAGTCATGCTCATCTACTCATTCGTGCACTTATTCCTCCTTCTTGGAGACTCCTAGTGTGGTACATGGGAAAATATTTAATGCTTGGCTCAAGCTTAGTTTCTATTCCATTCCCACTCCACTCCGATTTTTTGTCAAGCTCAGCCACAGGTTCATTGATACCATCAATTAAATTCCTAGTACTTATTCCTCCTTCAGGATCCATTGACTCTCTTCGTCCCGAGCCGAGAATATGTTTTGTTTGTTTACACGGAAATTCGGAGCAGTAAATCTTTACGAGCTCGTGCATTTAAGCACTTTAGTCCTTTGATTCCTCACCGCTTCAGGAGGGGCTGGGAGGAATCAATAAATCGGATTTTGAGGGGAGTTCCGTGTAAAAATTCGAGATGGAAAATTAGTTAGTGAATGAGAACTACTTAGTGCTGACATTCAAGCACTTTAGTCCTTTGATTCCTCACCGCTTCAGGAGGGGCTGGGAGGAATCAATAAATCGGATTTTGAGGGGAGTTCCGTGTAAAAATTCGAGATGGAAAATTAGTTAGTGAATAAGAACTACTTACTTAGTGCTGGTGAGGAACAATGGAAATAAATGATGGGATTGAGTAATTACACAGTTCATTAGGATTTTTTATCGCCGAGGTTGACAATGTGCCAAGCTTTCATCAACCTGCGTTCATGCTCCCTGTCCCCCCTTTCGATCCGAGATATATGGATTTTTAGTGCTTTTACCTTATGTAATGTGCGTGCATGATGTAGCGTACTTAAACTGCAATAGGGATGGATGACGATTGGATTGGATGGATTGGATCATCATCATCATTGGATCCTGAATGCACTAGAGCATTCACGATTCCTTGTAGCACATCCTATTCATTTCCACAGGCGAAAAACTTTGCTCATTTGGAGTACTTACTGAACTGGGTGAACTCTTGAGATGAGATGGGCATGCGATTTAGCTCGCACTCAGTTTTGAATGAATTTGCGAATTACGAGTTAAAACTAACGACGGTCTGAAGGTGGATGGATGCCATTGGACTTAAAATAGTTCAAACTCGTCGTCAACAAAGTTCGTCGATCGTCATCCTATCATCATCATTACCGCTGTACTCTAATCTGCGATGATGATCGTGATCATGATCATGTTCATGATCATCATCATCAGAAGCGGTCGTAAGAAGCCAACTTACAAGTGAGGCTCTTTCATCTTTTGTTGGTACTGAGGGAGCCTTTAAGTGCTCGCTCCATNATCATGATCATGTTCATGATCATCATCATCAGAAGCGGTCGTAAGAAGCCAACTTACAAGTGAGGCTCTTTCATCTTTTGTTGGTACTGAGGGAGCCTTTAAGTGCTCGCTCCATACTCTACAAGATAAATCAGGCAGCGAGCGAGTCAGTCACTCACTCAGTACTTATTTTTTTCTCCTCCTCAGAAGTTGTTTTTTTTATTCTTGTGCCATCATCCCAAAGGAAAAAAAATAAGCGAGGCGAATTGATGAGCAATAAAATAAAATTTTAAGGATTGTGTAGCTCTAGTGATGATGATGATGATGACAGGACTTCTATTCTATCTCTTGCTAGTACAATGGAGCATGACTAAAGCTACGATAATAATATATAATATAATAGCAGTTAAAGTTATAGCCGCATAATATTTTATTCCCTGCCACACAATGCAATGCAGGGATGGGGGATGGATGGGGTAATGGCGCAGTGCGTCGTGAAGAAATGCAGAAAAAAAATTAACGAAATGTTGCGACACTTCCTTTCCCATTATGTATTATGTTGGGATAGCAGATAGCAAGCAGTGGAATGGAAAATACTTAAATGGCGAGGCATTTTATCAAGGGAATACTCATCGCCGATGATGATGATGATGATGGCGGTGGTGGATTAACACGGCGGAATATAGGCATCAGATTGGATTGGATTCACTGATCGAATGTACCTACAAAGTGTGTATTTATGGGATTGCCTACCTATCTCCCCCGTATCAATTTTTAATGGTGGGGAGATTGGTAATGAAATTGAAAAGACGATGGCCATATAGCTAGTTGTTCAAGCTCTACATTCGAGCCCTGATTATTGGGGCGCTCTTCTGAATGATGAAAAGGATGAAGATGAGGATGACAACCAACTTTGGAGGAAATTGGCTCATCCTCGATGAAAATGCCCCCCATTTGAGTAGTAAGAATCCACTTCTTCGCGAATGAAAGGGAGAGCGAGCCACGGGCCCGGTGTCGGACTTTTGAGGTTTCGGATTTCGCAAAAATTACGATCTAAGTATTTCGCATGTATTGCTCTCTAGGTCTGTGTTTTAATGGGGTAGTGGTATGGTGCGGTGGGTTGCTGGCATCCCTTGAAAAAATAAACCATCGAAACAAAAAAAAAATAATGCGAATTCCCCAGCTCGAGTTTGTCCTGCGATGGATTGGATAATGGATTGGTTGTATTCCAACTATTCAGCATTACAATCCCGTGTACTTACGACCACATAGCATCACATCATCTCATCTCATCTCATTATTTAATCTCTGAAGATGTGACAATAAACAAACAGCATTTTTTCCCAAAGTTGCGTAGTCCCCCTCGTTGTCGTTGTCGTGTCATCGTACGCAGAAAATCTTGATCATGATCATCACCATCATCACCATCATCATCATCACCACCACCGACATCCATCAGCGTGTCACCATCGCGCGTCATTATAATTTTTTTTTCTGAAGGGATTTCTTTGAAGCAGAGGCAGTGCTCATTATTGCAGCAAGAGGAGGAGGAGGAGGAGTGAATTCAATGCAATGCATTGATGTACTTATGCAGGATGGAATGCACCACACCAAAGAGTCTGAATGACGACGTTGGTAATCTCCGTCGGGGGAGAAAAATTATAATTATTTTATTTTGTCGTTCAGCGTCCGGACCAAAGTTTGAAATGCAATTACTCACTCAAAAGAGGAATGAACGGCCGATCTAAATACAAAATCCTTTTCGTCTTCTCGTAGTCATGAAGGGACTCTTGGAGTTGGATTGGATTAGAGCGCTGGTATTGTCGTGGCATGGCATGTCATCCTTTAGCCATTTTTTAAAAAGATTATCCAACATTTTTTTGGGGAATGTCCCAACACAAGAAAGGATTATGATGATGATGATGCTGCTGACGATTATTACATTTTTTATGTTGGATTGCATTGCAATGCATTGCGTTGGGTTACATTGACCGTTGTTGGAAATTGTTGGAGTAGTTAGTGCCATATCATATCCCAACGCCGCGTTCATTGCTCTTGACTTGTGCAATCGCGAAAAAAAGTACTTAATCGCAGTGCCAGTGCCCATGCTTCTGCGCGGAGTGGTGGTGGTGGTGGTCGTGATCATGATCATGATGACGATGACGACGATGATGAACAAGATACTTACAGTGGATGCTTGGATCATGAACCCTATTCCAATGTGGAATCCTACTCACTCACTCAGAAATATTGCCGTGACATCGTGAATAACGACTACCACAGCCATTTTGAATTCTTCAAAAAAAATGATTTATTCCAAAAGAGCACGAATAAAGAATCTCATTTTCTTCTGAGAGTGGAGGAGGGGACGAAACCCCTCCAGATTCGAAATCAATGAGAAATGAATTACCTTGTGCTCACGTAAATCAATCATCGCGGCTACTGTTCTGAAGTCCAAAGGAGGAATTTCTTCTCGAGCTGAGGAGTCAAGTATATTTTTTTTGTGGATTGGATTGGATTGGATAATCTTGTGGCGTTTATGTAAGGGCTAGCTCAAAGGTTGCATTGCAACGGTTGCACTTGCCCCTTGCAATGTAATGTAGTGCTCGGTCGTTGTTGCAGTAATGGTGGTGTGGTGTGGTGTGGTGGGGGTACTTAAAAGTTGTGATGTGATGGGCAATACATAAAAAAAATCTCGTCATCGGCATCATCATCATCATCATTACTGCGATTGCGAAAGACCCCCTTTTTTTGCTTGCCAACGAGACAAGACAAGACAAGACGTGAGCATAACGACGACGACGAGATTGGCAATGTGAAGTGCTCACTTCAAGTTCCTCACTGAGGAGCACTAGTAGTACTTGTTGGATGCAGAGTCGAGGGGGACTTCACTTCGCTCGCTTGGTTGGGCTCGGCTGTTGAACTCGTGACGAGATACATGTGATGATGATGATGATGGTGATGTGGTAGTTAGTCATTTCACAGAGAAAAAACGTCCCCTGTTGCAATACCAACAACAACAGCAACAACTTCTTAAGGGACCCCAGTCCAAAATAAAATCCAAAGCCAAGCCAAGCCAATTCAACCAACCAACCAACCAATCTTTTTTTTTCGCTGGTATTATGCAATAGCGAGAAAACGAGTTTTTTTCTCGCTTCTTGATAAACAAACTGTGATTATTTGCAAAATGCCTGATGGCATGAGCTCTTCTCACTTGCCCTTTGAATAAGTACAGGGCTCGTAGGGGCATATCCATATCATCACCAAATTTGCTTGTATGTATTAAGTAACGTCTTGTTGTCTTAGTTATGGTGGCGCTCTATGGAAAACTTCTTTAGTCAGTTGGGCAGACCAACTGAATTTGCTTTGGAGTCTATGGTCTGGGCAAATTAATGAGGAGAACTCCTCACTGCATGCATCTCTGTCCCTATCCTGAAGGGCCTCCAATGGAAAAAAAAGTAAAGGTCCTATCCTATTCCTACTCTGAGGCTGGGTTATTGTCCCCACCAGAATGAACTTTGCTTGGCCCTAGGTTCCTCCAACTCCTGAGGATGGTGACCGCAACCAAGAAACAATGAGATGAGATGTGCGCATCGACATCCACATCGTCGGGGCATTGACCATAGGAATAATTTTTTTTCTTCTGAGTGAGATGTGATGTCGCAATCCAGCGATTACCTTCTAAGGGCCCCTCTCAACCGATGGAAAGGGCATTGCCATTTCACGTCAGACACTACTTACCTCTCCTTTATCCACTCCACCATATCCTCCTCATCATCATCTTGAGGGCTCATCATGCTCAGGACTTTTTTTGGAAGGGCTTCCAACAAAATTATAAGTGCTCTAGGATGAACGTCCCCTTCGCGCTTTGATTATGCTTCCAATTCATTCCCCATACTAAATAAGCAAATGCAAGACCTTATCCAACCTCCCCAAAGTAAAGTTAAGTGGTGGCATGACATGGCATACCGTTGTTGTTCGTCTTGTTCCATCGTTAATCTCTACAAGAAGTCGTTGTCACCTCAGAGTCTTGCCTCACTCACGGAGATCAAGAAAATCATTCACGTGAATTATTTAACAAACCCTCCGTTCAGCTCGATTCCATCCATTTCCACAAGATAGAATTCCCTACGCCTCAGTCAGGATCCTATCGCGTCTCTTTGGACGAAGACGATGAGAATTCTTCAAAAATTGCAATTATGCTCCCTTTATGATTGAGTGCCACCACTTGGAAAGATTCCCATTATCCAATTCAACGGTTTATTTGCTGTGCTCAGTGGTCTATCCTTTTGCCCACCTCACCTCACCATCAATTTCCTCCCCGAACAATTCAACTATGTCAGTGTTACTCTGTCCATTAGGATTGCAGAATTTATGCGACTCGACTCACTTTTTTCCATTCATCCGCTCTTCAAAGCGAGAATGCATGGGTAATTGAAAACAAACAAAAACAACGCGTACTTACTTACTTACTCATCACCCAATCAGTCAGTCAGTCGATGAAAGATTGTTTGCAATCACGTAATACCACGCGTTCAAAATCCATCCATTCATTCATTGAATCCTGCATGATTACGCAGATATTATACCTACTTAATTTCTACCTTAATCTCTGAAGCCATCATCACCATCACTCCGCAGCAAACAATGAACAGGTATTTATCCTAATCACCATCATCATCACCATTGCATTGCATTGAATTGCACCTCATTGCATTGTATTGCATCGTCAGTAAACATCATCAATGTTTTTGTTGTTGCACGATACCCACAGTTTGTTTGCACGTGGTTTGTTCTGGTCTCGTTTTTTTTCATCTTCACCACCGCATTCAAAAGATTTTCTCCGGTGGCATTCCGCATTGTTCCCGGGGTGCGCGAGAGAGAATGAATGAATGAATGAAAGAGCAAATTTAAATTAATTGCTGCATTTTACCCCTCATGCGAAAAAGTAGTTTTTGCTTGTGCTCACATAAGTACATTATATATGCGGTTCATTACATTACGTCACATCACAGCACAGCAACTTGTCATTCTGATGGCTTTGGCTTTGGGATTATAGAAGAAGGAGGAATGCTGCTGTTTCTTCGACTCGCTCACTCACTCAGTTCAGTTCAATTCGATTCGATTCGATACCCCTTCATTATTACCAATGCTATTGCCCAATCCCCGTTCCTTCTTTGGTGGTGGAGGTGTCGCATGGCGGAATCATTTCTTTTGGATGACATGACATTTTCCAATAAAAAAACTGAGTGAGTACTGAGTACTTTGCCATCATTTTCTTAGATTGTCGATGTCGATGCGGATTGGCAATCCTGAAAAGTTCTCAGGGTGTAGGCACGCGGACAGGGATGTTTTTTTTTTGGTGTATCCCCTACTCCTCATCAATTTTTTTCCCTGTGATGGGGATATCTAGTTCGCATATGAAAGATTTTGAGTTTTGAGTAGTTTTGCAAAAAAAACTACATATAATCCCTTAATGAAACAAAGTGTGAGAGAATGAGTGAGTACGCAACATTAACATTGCATCCTGCACCAGATTAAATGAGTTTAGCACTTTTTGGCTCGAGCTCGGAGTAAAAATGTGATGGAATGAATCAAGAGTGTTGCTTATCAGAGGGGGAAAAATTGCCGCGCTTCTGCTTGTTCTCTGTGGCATGAAATTGTGATAATGGTAATGATAATCAAAGCACACTTCGAAAGAGCATTTCATGACCAAACAATGAGCACTCCACTGATAGGATCGCGGAGCACTGAAGGGATTACGCAGGAATGAGTCCCACACACTAAAATACCCCTACAGTCCTGTATGGCGTTGGGGATGTTGCAAAATGTTGAAGCACGAGCGAGAATAGATTGGAGTTATAGTAATGATGCCAATGTGATGAGAATGAGGAGTAAGTGAAGTACTTTAATGATAAGCAGTGTGGCATGGCATGGCATGGCATGGCTTGCATCGCATTATTGCATGGCACCAGCACCAGCACCAGCCTAAGCCCTATGCCGTGGGGTGAAGGGCTCATTTTTTTCTGTGGTGTGGTAATTGCTCGCGAGTTGCGAGTTGCAAGCTCCGCTTCTTGTTTCATTACTGTAGATTACAAGGTATGACTCAATGGGTCTGAGAACCTTCATGTTCCTATTCCTGATTGTGATTACGGGGAATTGACTCACTGAGTGCCTCAACAATCAAACCAAACCACGAAGCATAGTCCATTGTCTGTGGGGAAATGGTGCAATGCAAAAGCCAAGAGTAGGGCTTTTAGTAGTGCAATGTCAAAAAAAGAAGTTTAATTGTTGAGCGCGTTGCAAATAAAGGAGCTTTACCACAATTGCAAAAAAATGGAGTGTGATTGTGGAGTAGATTGGGAATTTTGCAACTTTTCCGTTTGCCTCAGGAGAATAGGATGTACGGTTTGAAATAGAGAGGGAGGGGGAGGAGTGCTCCTGCCTTCCTCTGGGGCTCTGGGGGTGTGATATGGAGCACTGGGGAGATAAAAAAAAAAGATTGTGGTGGTGGTGGTGGTGATGATGATGATGATGACGATGACATAAGTGACTCGCGAAGTATCATCACATGGTGGAGGAGGGCCATATGCACAGGAAGCACAAGACGATAATACGAGCTTGGAGGAACAACAACAACTCCGTCAACCTGAATTAGTAATGAGGATGGTTGGATGGATGGATGGAAAATGTTGCGATATTGAACATGGGAGATTCCTATCTCGATCGTGTGGTTCCGAGTTCCTGGAAAACATATCCTGAATAAAATCCAAAATCCACCAGAGGAATTGGCTTCTGGTGAAATCCAAGCAATGCAACAGTTAGTTCCCGAAATGGAGCGAGGGATATGGGGAAAACTTGAGGGGGAATAAGCTCGCCTTCAAATTCCACTTTAAAACGGCGTCGAGTTGGAAAACGTTTTTACTTATCGAGTTTCACGTCTTGTCTTGCAAAACACTGAAAAAAATGCTCACATTGCGAAGAAGACAGCTCAAGGTGACGAAGCAACTACATTCCAAAAAAAAATTAGTGGAACGCGCTGGAAGCGTAGAGAAAAGGAAGCCACGCATGCTTATGGAAATGAGGGCAGACACGTGAAGCATTTTTATTTTGAATTCGCGAAATAAAAACAATGCAATGAAGCGAAGCTTGGTAGGTCTTCCTTAGATACTCTGAGTGGGGTTGAGGTGGGGTGATGTTTTTGAGGACGGAAGAGGAGTGAGTGGGGGGAGGGGAACGATTTAGGCTTTTCAAGTACATCCATATCTATTACATGACATTATACAAGAAGAGGAGGAATGTTTACGCGAAAAGCGTGTTATCCATAATTCAGTAGTCCATCCATCCATCGATAATGAAAATCTCTGGTATCGCGTGTCCTGGCCTGGTATGGCTTGGAGACACCTCCAATCTTCTCTCCACGATCTTCAGAGTTTAAGGACATTGTGCATTAAACGCAAAAATATCAATAGCGAGGACAACGGGCAATTGCGTCTTTTCCCCCTGACTCCTTCAAAACTCGAATTTAGTTGGCGAATTAAATTGAACTCGGGGTAAAATTATTCGGACGGGGCTAGGGGAGCCCTCTTGAATGTAATCTCGGTGTTCTTCCTTCACCTCAGGAGGTTGGATGCTCATGTAATACTCGCCTGCCCACCTTAATGTATTCACTGAGGCAACGTGACAGAGTGCAAATAAGCAGAAAGACCGATGATGATTACCAATGCTGCTCCTGAAAATGATGATGACGATGATGATGATGATGATACCCTTACCTAGATAAATGGAAAGACCTTATGAAACTCCAGCCATTTCAAAGGAGCAGTTCTTCTAGATGCCCCCACTCCAAAATCGGATTGCAGTAGAATTTGAAATGAACCAACTTTTGCAAAATATTCAGCAAGGACTATTGAGTGCTCCTCTTTTTTCCAGCGTTTTTTTGCCCCGGGCGCTTCAAACGCTGTGCTGCGCTTCCCCCGCTGCATTTTCCCTTTTCATCCATTTCTTTCTTCTCGCTCCACATTCAGGGCTGACTCTGACCAAGACAAACTTTTATTCCTCGTCCGTGTGCAAACGCCCCAGACTTCTAGTTTTCCTAAGACTTGGCTCGGCTCAACTTCTTGAAGTGTGTGACTGTGGCTCGGTCTCTGAGTTAGTGAGAGCTTGAGACTTTTATAAAAAGAGCTTCCTTTTTCTCCACTCGAATAAATAAATACTCCATTTTCTCATCTTGGGGCATAGCGAGTGCAGACTCTTCTACTCTATCTTTTTCTCACACGAATGCAATGCAAAAGGCTGGCGTGTTGAGCCAGAGCTCCTCTTCGAGAATGGTTTTGCTCCTACTACTCCTGTTCTTGCTTAATGCCCCAGTGCAATGCAATAAAAATGCAGCGAGCGAGTGAGTGAGTGAGTGAGTGTGTGTGTAGTACGACTACATACTTACTTTACTGCTTAGGTACATTCCTACACAATACTTATGCTTCGCAGTCCTATGCTATGCCCTGAAGAGATTGGATGAGAAGCAGAAAAAAAACTTTTTTTTTCATGAATGCGTACGCTCCTCTCGTGGTTTCGCTCTCAGTTGTGTTTCACCGATCCGGCTGGAAGCACGTTGCTGTCGAATCGTTGCGTCGTTTAAGGAAAAAACCTCTTGGTTTGGTTTTCTTTCAGAGAAAAACCACTCTCATCAATATTGACTCTTTTCACTCTCGTTTGCTTTACCTGTGTGTAACGTCGTCCTGTCAAGCTTAGGCTCAAGGAAAAACATTTTTGAGTGAGGCACCTCCTCGCAAGTGTAGTGATTAATTATCAATTATCATTTTTTGGTGTGTTGACTCTCATTTTAGAGTAAATAAACTACTCCACCGAATAAATTTTCAGACTGTCACGTGGACTACCGAAGCGAGAGAATTTATCGAAAATATATATATTTTTAGTGAGAAACCACTTCCACGTCGAAAAAATATTTTTCCAAGTGGGGGAGTAATTTTTGTCGGAGGCTTGGTTGTTTTTCAGAAAAAAAACCTCCCTCCTCCACTCTAATGATTCTGGCCTCCAGTCAGGTGAAACAAGGATAGTTGATCGATAGTGGTTTGATTTTCATTGTGGCGGACTACACAAAAAAACAATTCGATTCGATTTAGTTCAGTTCAGTTCAGTTTTTACCTATTGACATCCTCAAAACTCGGACGTAAGTGGGTGGAAACCTTGAATAGTGGAAAAGAGTGACATTTTTTTCGAGTCCTCCTCTTCTTCATTTTCTGTCATTTCCCTCGCCGAAATTAGGCTGGAAGGAAGAAACCGTGGATATTTTTTAGTTGATTCATTCGGATTAATGCAAAATTTCGATTTCGATCAGTTTTGTTCAGCTCTAGTTGGTCGGGTACTAAGATACACAGTGTGATCTCCTCCTCTTTGATCAATCGCTGAAAGCGGAGAAAATTAAAATAAATTCTTGTTTTCATTCGGAAAAGCTGTGAGTGGGGCAGAGTGAGAGAGTTTTGTCTAGACAGTGCGGTGTTTTCCTTCTTGTGCGTTCGCATTTCTCTCTGGATAGTAGAGTAAGCAAAGCAAAAGCTGTTTCTTTTCTCCTCGGAGCACCAGTCACAGTCACTCGCTTTCTGGTTGTGCTTTGCGCTACACATTAAAACTTGTGGCCGTTCTCATTCGTTTCGTTCAAGGGTAAATGGTGTGTGTGCTCCTAA
>JAHZNH010000364.1:0-10447 GCA_027744355.1 Tyrannoseira gladiata
TCATCATCCCCGCAACATATTGTATTATTATTTTTTGTTCTCCCCCGGAACAATAACCACGCAACACATTACAATAGCATCCATCCCATCCCTTCACAACCACACATCCATCCCACTTAGTAAACAGGGGGAAAAAAATTTCAAGCCAAGCCAGAACCTGGGCAAACAGCTCCAACTTCTCATAAATGTTTTTTTCTTCTCTTCGAATGGGGAAGGAATACAAAAAACCCGAATGGAAGGAAAAATTATGTCGTGGAGGGGGAAGGAGTATTTTTTTGCAGAGCTGCGCAGACCCCCATCCCAAGTTCAATTTTTATGCTGCAGTGAATTCCGGACTGGATCTGGATTTTTTTTTTGATTCTGAAGTCTTAAGCGAAATGAAAGTAACGACTTCCTTGGGATGGGATGGCATGGCACCGATCGCACATCATCATCATCATCATCATCCTCATCATCGTTCTCAGGAATGAGTATCGCTTTGTGTGCCCCTACCTCCTCCTCCATATTGTACACCAGTGGATTGGATTGGATTGGATGTCCCCCTAAAAGCTGGAGTTGTTGCCGTGCCGTGGCCCTCCGTCGATAA
This sequence comes from Tyrannoseira gladiata, assembly GCA_027744355.1. Classification (NCBI taxonomy): domain Eukaryota; kingdom Metazoa; phylum Arthropoda; class Collembola; order Entomobryomorpha; family Entomobryidae; genus Tyrannoseira; species Tyrannoseira gladiata. The sequence continues at coordinate 587 of JAHZNH010000364.1, forward strand.
AAGGCTTAATGACCTATTATGCGTATTCGTAATGGGATTTCCATTCTCAAATTCCCCGATTTACTGCCACTGCGAAAAAAAGTATGCCCATTTCTTCCTCTCCCTTTTTTATCGGATCGGATCCGCATCCACGAGAAATTATTCCGTTCGCGAAAACTGCATAATGTGAATTTATCTCCTCCGGAGGAAATGTGGAAAACATGAATGGGTAATTCGGGGAACGGTAGTATTCCGTTGAAACAAAGACGACATAAAAAGTGTACTTAGTGAGTAGTACTACTCGCTACAACAACTAGTACTTACTTTGCTTTCATTGTTCCCGCGCCCATCCCCATCATGGGCTCCGTTCCTGCTTTTCCTCCTGGATCGAATCTCAGACCTTATCTCCCAAAACTAGCATATTTTTTTTTCCTGGGGGCTTCGAAATAAACTGGAGCGGAGTGGAGTGGAGTGGCTTGGTTTCCGCGGATAAGGGAGAGGCATCCCCGTTCTCCTTTGTGAAAAAATATGAGCTGGAATGGAAGCCTTATCATTGCTTCCCCAACCTTAAAGCGTGGAGTAGAGGCCACGTGTAGGTACCCCGACTCACTCCGTTGACGTTGGGGAAATGACAAACTCAAAATTAAATAAGGAGAATATTATGTTGCAGTCGCGGTGACATTACCGCTACTGCTGCTACTTGTTTTTTTAGGCTTGTTTTTTTTTATAAATTATTTTTTCCCTTCCACTGACATGACATGATTCGGGGAAATTGCTCCAACTAATAACTTGATTGATTTTGCGGGGAGCAATACAGCAAACAGGAGCCATGAGTTCGAGTTCGAGGTTGCGGTTGTGCAGTGCCCACTCCGGAGTTCTAATTTCGGTCAATTTTTTTCTCCTTGTTTTGTGCTCCCCAAACCCAGCCAGCCTCAGTCACTCGCAGTCAGTCAGTTTTTTTCCTGTAGAACTTGTCATACTTTTTTTTGAGTGAGTGCACAAGGGAAAATCACTTGGGCAGGAGGGAACACTGCGCTTTGTACTTGAATAGGTACTTCGGTGGCGGGGTGAAACGCTCCTGCAGGAGGAGGCCAGGGAGAGCGAGTCGCTTCTCCCCCCCTCCCATCGTAAATATTTTTTTTCCCCTTAACAAAACGCACAAAATAGCATAGGTAATTTCCAACCTTCGGAAGTAAGCTTGCCCAGTTCCACGTTCCAGTTCCTCTGACTTCGTCAAGCCCAGTAATGCCGCACCGAACGAACGAACTAACTAACGGTGATGGTGGTTTGGTTTGGTTTGGTTTTGCTTTCCTGCTCCTCCATCCACTCCTCACTCACTTCACTTAAGTTTTGAGTTGGAGGCAGAGTCAGAGTCGCCAAACTTGGGTTTCGGTATGGTGTGCTCACTCACTCACTCAGGAGTAAGTAGCGTGGCATTGCTTGGTTTTGCTTTTTCGATGGGACTGGATTGCATTTCTCCAAGCCATGCGATGCCATGGCATGCCATGGCACATCACTTTCCTCGAGCGTGTTTTTGTGACTCCGCTCCTTCATTCTTCCAGTCTTTCTCTTTCTCCTTCACTCCACCACTTCCTCTCCTTAGTCGCTCTTCTCCTCTCTCCAGAGTCGGAACGGTTCCAGAAAGTAAGTAAGTGCGTTCGTTCGTTCGTACCATAGTAGTCCAGTCTGGCTTCGCACCATTATGACTCAACTCAACTCAACTCAACTACTTTTTTGTCATCTCTTCTTCCATCCTCTCCTCTGGCCAGCAAACCTCTAAGCTGCGCACTTTTTCAAAAAAAAGGGAAATAAGTTGTAAAAAAATCGGCCAGAGAGAAAAACACCAATAAAAATTTTTTTTTCTGCAAGGGAATATATATTCCAGTCAGGGTTTCACTCTCTGCTCCTCTCAATCCAAAAGTAATTTCTTGCCGACAGTGTAAGTACATCTTCCAGCTCAATGAAGATTCCTTGTGCCAACTTCACAAAATGGAATGATATTATTACGATTAGTCTCTCCATTTTTTCCAGCCACTCACTCTCTCCCAAAATAATATCCCCCAGTTTTTTTTCCATCCGCTCCAGAAAAAAAACACTTGAGTGGAGTGAGTGACTCGACTCCACCGTGAAAGCGCACTCACTCACTCACTCAGACTCCCGGAAAAGGGATAGAAGTGAGGAGGAAGTGAAGTGACCTGTTCAGTTCTGTTCTCTTCTTCTCCAGCCACTTAATAAATGTTTTAAAATCGAAGGAGCCGAAAAAAATTGTCCATTTCCCCGCAGCGCACCAGATAGATAATTTTTTTCTGCGGGTTCTAGCTCCACCGCATCGGACCAATTTCAAGAGGACTTAAGGAGGACTATCAGTACTATAGGCTCCTCTTATTTTTACGAGGGGGAGTTTTTTTCCCCTCCAAGAAATCAACCAGAGTCGAGATACCGACCGAAGCGAAGTGATAGAGTGAGTTGATCGTCTCGTTTTTTAATAATCCCGTGCTCAGTGCAAATAAGTAACTTGCCCTTAATAACCGGGAGGAGGGATCAGGCAGCTTCAGTTTCTGGTGCGACTTCGATGTGAAAGCATAGAACCATATTCAGTCTCCAGAGTGGATAGGAGCAACCCCTCCACGAAGGGAACTGCGGAGCTTCATTCTGGGGGAACTCTAGATTTTTCCCCCGGATCACTCCCGAGTCCGGATAATTTATTGCAAATTAATAGCTTCCCCGCATTGACTCCCCCTGATGCGTTCAGAAACTCGGGCTCTGGTGTAGGGTTGGCTGTTGGTTGNCCCTGATGCGTTCAGAAACTCGGGCTCTGGTGTAGGGGGTTGGCTGTCGGTTGGGAGCACTTGAGTAGTGAAGTAAGTACTTAATCCCTCAGTTTTTTTTTGGGTGGACGCCCCCACAGAAAAAAAAGATGATGTTCATACCTAAGTACTAAGGACAAGTGAGCTCCACCTCCAATCCAAATCCACTTCCACTTCCAGTACCAGTACACCCATCGCTCCTAGGTCATCAGTCCACGGAGCCTAGAGTTAGGGAAAAAAGAAACAAGACAAAAAAAAAAAAACAAGAACAAATCCCCAGTGTCCCGCTGTTCCTCCGAAGGGGGGATGGAATAATGTGCCATGGGAAAATTGTAGAGGCTCGCACGTGAAACTCTGACTGACTGAGCTAATCTAATCACTTGGAAAAACACATTCCAGGAGTGAAGTGCGAGTGAGTGAGTGAGAGAGAGTGTGTGTCCAAGTACAAGGGCACACTGTCATCCTGAGGCTACAGGATGGGAGGATAAAGCTCCCCTCCACACCTTTCCGCCTCCAGGAGTAAGTAGTACTTACATCTCCTTCTTCCAAGGACTCATAGACTCCTCCTCGCAAACATTTCGCGATAAAGTAGTTATCATCAGCCAATAAAAGTGAGGGAACAAAGTGAGTGAGTGAATCATGTTTTAGGTTTCGCAATTAATTCCTAGCGCCACTTCACATATTCCTTTCGCAGTGTAGCTTTCTCTGCAGTGAAACCCTCCCCAAAAGTCTGGTGGGGGATCCAAAGGGAACATCTCTAGAAGAAGAAGGTAAGCTCAAATCGCAAACATTTCAAATCATCCGTCCCAAATTTTAAAGTTCATTTCACTTCACTTCATTCCAATCCAACCCAATTGATCCGAATTCTCGCCATTTACCCGCCGCAGCTTCGGTTGTTGCTGTTGTTGTTTATCCATTCCTTCATAAAATCATCTAGGATTTTGGCCCCCATTCAAATTGCTGTGTCAGGTGGAGGAGTACCACCAGTCAACTCCTTTTTTTCCGGTTGGCAGTTTTCCCTGGGAAAAAAGTGCTTCTCCCCTCCTATTCATTTAGTTGGGCTGACTGGAAGTCGCGCTCGGAGCGTGAGTTAATGGGGCATCGAAGTAGTATTTATAAACTCGCTTCATAATACCAAACAATCCCCCTCTATGGATTTTTCCCATCTCCTCGGTCGTCCCCCCTCTCACTCTCTCTTTTGGTCTTCCGGAAATGAAATTGGTGCCAAGAATGCTCATCTTTTGAGATAGGGCACTCACTCCCAACTTTCATTCCATCCATCGCAGTTTCCCCAGCGATGAGTAGTAGTAGTAGTAGTGCTCCTTTCCCAACAGGATCTTCGCCGAGTTCCTTCCTGTTTCCCAATCTGCTTTCCTTTCCCAAGAAGCCCAATCCAGAAGCTCTGCGAAGAACTTTCTGCGGACCTGGACCTGGTCCTGAACTTTCGAAAAGCTCTCATTCCCCTCCCCCCACACTTTCAGCGATTCCTCGTTCCTAGTTAATTTTTCATGCGGAGAAAAAGGCTCAGCGCGTGAGAGGGGCATTTTCCTACTTACCCAACAATAAATTCATATTTCGCCGCTCTAAAGAAGAATGGACCTGGTCCTGGTCCTGAACTTTCGAAAAGCTCTCATTCCCCTCCCCCCCACTTTCAGCTATTCTTCTCTCCTAGTTAATTTTTCATGCAGAGAAAAAGGCTCAGCGCGTGAGAGGGGCATTTTCCTACTTACCCAACAATAAATTCATATTTCGCCGCTCTAAAGAAGATCCATCTGTTTTCTCTGCAGCTTAATAAAAAAAAGGCGACCTCTAAAGAGAAATGAAATTCCCATAAGATATAATAATCCCTGTCATCATCATCATCATCCTCCTCCTCTTCCTCCTCCATACATTCATTTTTGCAGCGCAGCTCCAGCTTTTTTTTTGCTCCCCAAAATAATATTTTTTTTTGCAGGGTTATTATGTCCCCCAACAAAATGAGAAAGTTATCTCGGGAAATTCAGACAAAGTGCTTTGGTTTTCATGTGGTTTTGGTCTTATTTTTTTTCTCTAAACAGAGACACGCTTCAAAAAACAAAAATCGCTGAGTCTCAGTCTGAGTCTGAGTCCTTGTTCCTCCTCGAGTCCTTCCAGGCGTTTCATTATTCCACTCCACCAACCTCGCCATTATGCGACCTGAAAGATGAGAAATTTCAATTTAATTTTCACTCTCTTACATTTGCATACTAGTGGCTCGTGAAAAACTTTCTTTTTTTTTATGTAGACATTACTCCCCTTTTTTGTGGTCGCCCTTTTTCCCCCACAATCCTCCAACTTTTTTTTTCACGGTGCCATGCTCGCTTCCTTCCCCTCTTGGTCCTCGTCGCTCACTTTTTTCTCCATAAAAACGAGCATGAAAACACTTGTGCTTTTTCCCACAAACTGGGAGGGAAAAAAGGAAGATTTCGTGGAAAAGAAGGAAGGAATCCTTAAGCTTGTCATAAGCCTCGGTACATGATGCTCCTGGTTGTGAATCTCTGTGAGGGGGAAATCTTACATTTGCATCTAGTGGCTCGTGAAAAACTTTCTTTTTTTTTATGTAGACATTACTCCCCTTTTTTGTGGTCGCCCCTTTTCCCCCACAATCCTCTAACTTTTTTTTTCACGGTGCCATGCTCGCTCCCTTCCCCTCTTGGTCCTCGTCGCTCACTTTTTTCCCCATAAAAACGCAAAAGCATGAGCATGAAAACACTTGTGCTTTTCCCACAAACTTGGAGGGGAAAAAAGGAAGATTTCCTGGAAAAGAAGGAAGGAATCCTTAAGCTTGTCATAAGCCTCGGTACATGATGCTCCTGGTTGTGAATCTCTGTGAGGGGGAAGCCACAGCCGCAGCGACGAAAAATATTGAAGTCTCCCTCCATCCATCCATCCATCCATCCCCCACGATAGCGAAGCCAACTCACTGAGTCAGCGAGGTGAGACCAGGAAAAAAAGGGCAAGCCATACCACTGCCACCGCCATCATCCATCCGAAGGGTCTCCTGGATTTCCCTTCCCTTCGCTGGAGAGGAATACACAAGTCATCCTTCCCACTTATTTCCCCTCCCCCACATCGTCATCGTCAGCATCATATAATGCGTGAGTTACAATCTTTATGTGTGGCATGATGATGCAAGCACCACATCACTCCTGTTCCGGCCAAGTTTTTGCATCAGCCCCGGCTCTAAACTTTCTCTCGGGCGAAGGAAGCAAGGCTCAGGGAAAAAAACCCCAAGTGCCATAAAAAATCCATTCCGTCCACCGCGAAAAAAAAAATACCCAGGCTCTTAGCTCTCAACACGCCGATCACATAAATTCCCATATTTTCAATGATGTCGAAGGAAAAAAATATGGGATTTTCTCCCTCTCCTCAGTTTTTTACGATGTTTTCGTATCCAGCGCGAATTTCCATGGAGTGGTTGGGAAAAGGAGAATTATTATCGGTAGTTAGGCCATAAATATTTTATGTGCAAGAATTACACGACTTCACCTCTTGACTCCATTGCAGCTGTCATATTATGTCGGTCGGGCGGGGGGAGGGGGAGAAGTGTGTTTGTTGCATGCATGCGCTGCACCTCTGGCCAGCCAACTGAACAAGAAAAAAAAATCCCCCCTTCCGAAAAAATCTTAATTAGATTGGTCCGGCTCCGCGCTGAAGTGGACTGGAATGACTTCCTTTGGCATTTTGTTGGTCTTGGCGCTCCATGAAATGTAATGGAATGGGATTGGGATTGGATTGATGTGCTAATTTAATATGAACAAGGGAGGACTGTGGCAACCTTGTCCGCAAAAAAAATCGGAATTAAGTACTTACGTATGCATGGACTTGTAACTCCTCCAGCGCTCTGCTAACTATTATTGGCTCAGCTCAGCCCGGAGAGAGCAATTGCACTGCACCACACCACCAAAACCAACAAATTAGATATGGCCCGCTCACTTACTCCAGCTCCTATCGATTTGAAGGAGGGAGGTTTACATGCCAAGTCTCCATTTATTTTTTCACCTCGGTGGCGTGGCGAGTCCAGAAATGCACTCGGTGATAATTATTTCAGGACGTGTTTTCCCCGCCAGAAATAACACACGCGACCTATTATCCATCCAGCTGTCCCTGAGAAATTCTGGAGAAGCTTGACTCCTTCCAACTAAATCCAATCCAGTCCAAGTCCAGTCCAAGTCACAGCCAAAAAAGCTAGGAATAAGTACTTTTGGTAACTTCTTATTTCGTGTTTGTTTGTATTCATGAACTGAAAACTGGAGTTTCCTCCGCCACACTAATTTATTCACGGTGTTTCGATTCACCCCGTCACGAATAATTTCCCCTTGGTAGTACAATTCCGCACTTGAATGCAGTTCAGGTCTCCTTTCTCCTCTGGAAAAAAAATTAATACAGTTCCAGTTCCAAGCCATTCCATTTCTGTGTTGTTCCCACCAACCAGAAAAAAAAAGTTTTTTTTTTTCTCCAGTGTCAAAGGGAACAGCCGGCCAAAATCCGTTTCACATTTTCCCTTCATCGGCCTTACCGACTTCACCTAGTGGAAGGCAACTCTTTACTTACTCTGCATTCAGTCAGTGTGGAGCTCTCCAAGCTCCTTTCTTCCCCATCGAGCCTGCCGTCGTCATCATCCCCATCCCACGTTTTTTCTCTCCTTCTCCGGGAATAAATCAAAGAAGTAAAGGAGTGGGGAGAGGGGGAGCGAGTACACATTGTATAGGCCGAAGAACACAATAAATAAATACAGCGCACTGGCTGGCATCTTTACGGGTTTCCGCTATGCTGTGCTGTGTTCCGTTGTCCATAAACCAGGAAGCGGCACGGGTAACAACAACAGGAAGGTCTCAAAACGCGTAAAAGGAGGTTGGACACAACAGTGGTCCTCTACGACTCACTGACTGGGTGCACAAAGCATGCATACCCATGGAAAAAAAAACTTCGTGAGCAACGGCTGCTTACTTCTTCGTCCTGGCTGGAAAAAAAACGCAACATGACATAATAATAATAATCATCATCATCATCATCTTCGTCGTCCTCGTCCTGCCCTAAACTTGGGGAATATGTAAGCAAGTATTGGAACACGACGGAGGAATGGGAACACACACACACTTACGCTGGAACTTCCTCCTGGAGCATTTCTTATTCTCCCTCCCGGAAGAAAAAGTTTTACCCGGAACAAAAAAAAATATGTTTGCAGCGTGTCCTGCCCGGTCTGCTCCTTCTTTGATTATTACTGTGGGGAGAATGAAGGTTGAGGAAGTAGTTGAGAGGAGTCTGAAACTACACGCAATAAAGTGGAAGCTAAGGTAAGGTGGATAGGTGGTAGGTAGGTTGGGTTGGTTGGTTCCATGGATGGATGAATGTGATCAAGTGAAGGAATATCTACTTAGGTGTAGTACTTCTCCGGGAAGTTTTTTATGCTCCTTCTTTGATTATTACTGTGGGGAGAATGAAGGTTGAGGAAGTAGTTGAGAGGAGTCTGAAACTACACGCAATAAGGTGGGAGCTAAGGTAAGGTGGATAGGTGGGTAGGTGGGTGGTAGGTAGGTTGGTTGGTTGGTTCCATGGATGGATGAATGTGATCAAGTGAAGGAATATCTACTTAGGTGTAGTACTTCTCTGGGAAGTTTTTGGAGGTGCCCGCCCGCCCATTTACCTCGTAAAAGATGATGTTGAAAAATCAGAATAAATTGAAGTCGGAACATTTCAGCCAGATCACGGCCTGAATAAGAACAGCCTGCTTTTCCCCCAAGTGGGACCCCGCTCTCTGGAAGAAAATTGGAGGTGCTCGCTCGCCCATTTACCTCGTAAAAGATGATGTTGAAAAATCAGAATAAATTGAAGTCGGAACATTTCAGCCAGATCACGGCCTGAATAAGAACAGCCTGCTTTTCCCCCAAGTGGGACCCCACCACTCTCTGGAAGAAAGGGAGAGTGAAAAAGGGAATTTATGGGAGCATCAATAAAAAATTTTTTTCCCTGGGAATGGATTATGGATTATTCTCTGGATGATTGGACCATATATAAAAATTATGTTTTCGGAGGAAACCTGGAGACCGGGGAGCAGGGGGAAAGGGAAGGTAATGCGATCCTGAGCATTCGTAGTGCAATTCACTTCACTTCGATTCAGTCCAATCCAATTCAGTTTAGTTGGGACTGATGCATCCCGACCCAACCCATCCCAGCCCAGCCACTTCGCTTCCTCCCGTGAGGAGTGAGTGATACCTTTCCTCCTCGGGTGGATGTGGAGGAAGTTTCTCCCACCGGCTGGAGTGAAACTACTTAGCTTCGACGGAGGAGAAAAATGAGAAGGGAAAAACTTCTCCTGTGGTTCCCCTTCTTGGAACATGCCAAACAAGATTATGATGATGATGATTATGATGATGATGATGATGCCCTCCTTCAGAGGCAATGGCTGAACACCTTGCTTGGATGTATCAATTTATCAAAAACAAGGAAACCCCTTTTAATCCTGAAATAACTAATAACGGCACACCCCCGCACTTCCCTTTCAAGTATCGAATCAACCGAGAGAAGGAGTATGGGATGCTGGGAGAAAACCACAAGAAAGCAAAAACTTTTCTCACAGACTTTCCTTTGGAACTGGATGAGGCAAAAACTCGTGGGTATTACAGTCATTAAACCCAAACCCGGGCTTTTATTGGCAGTAAAATGGATGTAGTGGTTCTAATAAGTATTGCGGTAAATTTTTATACTAGTAACCTATAATTGCACTTATCCTTAGTGCTAAATCCTAGTGAAAGTGTCATAAAATATGTTTTTTAATCGAACCTTACCTAAGCATTGTGAGCAAAGCTGGTAACCAAACCTAAGCTGAGCAAAGAGCCAAGCAGGTAACCTAACCTAAGCTGAGCAAAGAGCCAAGCAGGTAACCCAACCTATCCTGTCCATGTTTAACCTAACCTAAGAGGAGCAAAGAGCCAAGCAGGTAACCTAACCTAACCCAACCTAAGAGGAGCAAAGAGCCAAGCAGGTAACCTAACCTAACCCAACCTAAGCGGAGCAAAGAGCCAAGCACGTAACCTAACCTAACCGAACCTAACCT
>JAHZNH010000365.1:0-12745 GCA_027744355.1 Tyrannoseira gladiata
GCTATCACCTGATTTTCTTTCGATGGGCAGTATATAGAGTGACCGGAAATTGAATATTGGATTGGAGCTCCTTTTGGGATGATCAGTATTTTTAGCAGTGAGACTTGGCCTCAACTGATACTCGCCAACTGACAGTCAGTAGGGGGAAACCATCGCAGTAGTATTTGGAGTTGGAGTGTTATCGTGTCGGCTCGGCATCCTACATTCTGCAAAGTACTTTTCGTCCAAGGAAGTTAGAATGGAAGGTTTTAATTGTTCTGTTATGGAATGTTAAGAAACTATGGAAGTGTATTTCAAGTCGTCTCTGAGCCCCTTTTTAAGTAGCACCACGAACAGTTCTTTTCTGAAGTTTTTAAATGATTTATTCATCGGGTCTCTCTTTACTCCTCATCAAAATAGGGCCATTGAGGTCCGTTTATCGTCTACTGCGTTCTCATGAAAAATGCAAATAAATATTATCCAGCACGGTTTCTATTCGAGAGAGTACTACTGGAAGGGGAAATCGATAATTGGCAATATACCTAATTGAAGTAGTGGGTTGATGAAAGGAAAACGTAGTTGAAGACGAAGACTCCGATCATATTACATTTTATACGACTGAACATTTAATTTCTCTCATGACATTCTCAGATTGATAGTTCAAAAGGTCGTCAAATTAGCTGGAGCTGTAGCTCTCTAATCATCATCATACATACATGCTTAAGGACGCATGAGTTGTTGAAAAGGTTAACTGGCTATTGTTATTACTACTACTTTACTTTATGCCCCTTCGCCATGATATCTTCAGGGGAAGTCTTGGTCTTGAGATCAGAAATTGGGATGACAAGCAATTTAGATACAATTTTTGTGTCTTCCGTTACACAACCGGGCCATATCTTAATGGGGACAGTAATGATGGGAAATAATCATGTTCAAAGTACATTCCTGGTCCCATCATCATCATTATCATCACATCGGCCCCGTACATTCTCGCATTTTGTCACTTTGTCACATTATATCACATGCGATGCAGTAAGTAAGTACGAGTGAAGAAGGCTTAGAGTAAGTTGAGGTTGAGGAGCAGTACAAGCCAAGTAGCAGCGTTTTTGCGAAACCTTCCTGTCTTCAGTCCAGCCAAGCCAGCCCGTCAAAGCGAACTTGGCTTTGGCTGAGGCGAAAACGGTGCGGTGGTGGTTTCGTTCGTGGTGGTGGTGTTGCGTTGTTGATGTTCGTTTAGCTCAGCTCAAGACAAGACAGACGTGTCCATTTCCCATTCGTTTCTCTGGATGGCGCAACAGCGAACATGACAAAGTGAAAGTTTTCCATATAGTACGCATTAGTAATGTATTTAGCCCATGAAGAAGTGCTCAGCATTCAGCATTTCTCAATTTGTCATGTCGTACTGTACTAACGGCTTTTGGAAGTTTTAAGGATTTCATTCTGTTCTCAAGTTTTAGGACTCTAGCGTGTACTTAAGTAAGCTCCTAGGGAAAGTTTTTAATTGTGGCTGGAGAATTGTGAAAATGTTGTCGGTCATGTATCAAATTTGAGTGAGTTTGTGTTGGACATTAATGAATTGTTGTGTTTTGTGGATTTCAGAAACTCGGACTTGATGAGAGAGCCGGTTTCCTGTTAATAAGCTTCGTCTGATCAGTATTTTCATAGTAGAGATGATGGGACCAAAACATCTAATATCTAGGGCAGCCTTTGGCCTGTTCGTCATAGTGTCGGCGACGTTCGTTTTGGGACATTCTTCCGATAAAGCTAAAGATGATTTGGTGGATGATGATGGCCTAGCTGAAGATGGAGTGTTTCCTGTGGTGAGACTGATTACTAAATAAACAGTACTTCATTTGTTAGTCGTGATGTGTCACGGAACTTGTAATGTGAAATCTTAAATACTGTTGTAGAAACTTGACGACTACGAGATTGAGTACAAGACGCCGACGCCTTTGGAGCCAGTGCATTTCTATGAGACGTTTGATGACATCGATGAGTCGAAAAAGCGATGGATTCAGTCGCGTGCGCAGAAAGAAGACGATGACAATGTTTTCAAATATGACGGTCGCTGGGACTTTGAATTGCCCGAGCGGCGCATATTCCCCAATGATCGAGGTCTTGTTCTGAAGTCGAAGGCGAAGCATGCTGCAATTGCCGCCAAGTTGGACAAGAAGTTTGAGTTCAACACGAAGCCGTTGATTGTTCAGTATGAGGTCACTTTTCAGAACGGGATGGACTGCGGGGGAGCGTACATTAAATTGTTGTCGGATTCCAAAGACTTGAACTTGGAAAGTTTCCATGATAAAACCCCATACACGATCATGTTTGGTCCGGATAAGTGTGGAAGTGATATTAAGGTAAGTCAATCGTCGAATAAATATATGTATATACACTTATATTACTGACTTCAAATTTGTGTAATTGATTGATGGGAAACTATTGTTTTTTTAAAACTAAAATAGCTACATTTCATTTTCCGTCACAAAAATCCCCTAAATGGAACCTTTGAGGAGAAACATGCTAAAAGGCCGTCGAATCGTGTTGAGGAGGCCTTTAATGACAAGAAACCTCATCTTTACAAACTGATCTTGGTAAATTGAAACGTTCTCAAAATTTTCCCGAATTAAAAAAACTGATTGAAATTGATACTGATATTTCTTTTCGTTTTTAGCCCGTATGAATTAATCATGAATATTTCTGATTTTTTTTACTGAATTTAATGGTTAGTATACGTGCTTTGACCAAGCGTTTGATTTATATTACTACCAGGAAATGATCCCGGACCCTGCATGGTTAGTATATACGTGCTTTGACCAAGCGTTTGATTTATATTACACCAGGAAATGATCCCGGACCCTGCGGCAAAGATGCCTGAAGATTGGGATGAAAGTATGGATGGAGACTGGGAAGCACCATTGATTCCTAATCCTAAATGTGAAGACGCAGTAGGATGTGGTCCGTGGACAGCTCCTCTAGTTGAAAACCCGAATTTCAGAGGTTGGCTTGTAAACACTGTTTGTTAATCAAATTTGTTTCGAATTCATTTTGGGATCGTTATGATAATTCATATCATTTGTTTGTCTAGGGAAGTGGAATCCACCAATGGTACCTAATCCAAACTATAAAGGCCAGTGGACGAGAAGAAGAAATTCCCAACCCGAACTATTTCGAAGATAAAGAGCCATTCAAAATGACTCCAATTGTACGTTTTTCTGACAAACAACGATTTCATTTGCAACACATATGTATTCAATTTTCTCGGACTGGAAATCAAACTCTTCCTTCTTTTTGCAAATATGTAGGGTGCCGTTGGAATTGAGATTTGGACGATGACTGACCTGGTGTTGTTCGACAATTTCATGATCTCAGACAAAGAGGCTGTTGTGAATGAGTTCACAGAAAATACTTATCACCTCAAAACCCGCGCTTTGGAACGTGATTCGGTAAGAAATAAATTTCGAAGATGTCCGATACCAAACAGTAAACATCAAAGTGATTAATTACTATCATGTTTTTTAAACAGCGCGGTGTTTTCGAGCGAATTATCAACTATAGCAATTCTCATCCATGGCTGTATGCCGTGTACACAATTGTGTTTGGCCTTCCTATTGTGCTATTTATTGCTTTCTGCTGTGGTGGAGGAAATCAAGATAAGAAATCTGAGCCTCCAGTTACTGAAGAGCCGGAAGAGGAGCACCATCACAATCATGGCTCCCGAGACAATGATGTAGGGCACCTACGTCCTTCAAGGCGAGACGGTCCCATCAAACGCAAAAATATCCTAAGTGAAACTGCAGAGAAAAATCGCATGCAACATGTTGCCCGATCCAAGGATGATTTGGAGGAAGACCCAGCCGATGAAACTCACCATGCATCAGAGCCGGAAGAGGCTGAAAATGAAAACCCCGAAGCTCATGAGGAACAAGGAGTACATGAGACCGTCAATGGCGATGTCGAGGATTTGGAAAGTGAAGAGGAGGATGGAGAGAATGAAGAACCAAGCCAAGAAGATGTGGATGGGAATGCAAGTGATGATGACGAAGTTGTAGATGAGGTGATCCCTGAGCCTGAAAGCGAGGTATGGCGGATTGTAAATATTTATTCTAACGTTTGTCAGTCGTGCATTTAGACTATCTAAAAAGGGAAATTGTATTGTATTGCAGGCCCCTGCAGGTCTGAAGAAGCGAAGAACGCGCCGGGACTAAGGGTTGCCTCATTAATTCCCAGCAGTCCTTAAGCAGTTCCCAGTCTAATAAATTTACTGTTAGTTTGTTTGCTACAATGTAATAGGACGGTAATGTTGTTTTATATATAAATTTAAACGTTTAAGTTTTGAGTCCGTTGTAACGCTCCGGAAGGGAAAAAAGGAGGACAATGTACGAGCACGATTTGTTATGCGTAGTTAAATTTTTTTTGACTTATGAATAATTGTTGTTGTATCCACTGGATGTTATCCAGCTGAAATTTGTTGTATGAAATATAGNTAAGTTTTGAGTCCGTTGTAACGCTCCGAAAGGGAAAAAAGGAGGACAATGTACGAGCACGATTTGTTATGCGTAGTTAAAATTTTTTGACTTATGAATAATTGTTGTTGTATCCACTGGATGTTATCCAGCTGAAATTTGTTGTATGAAATATAGTTGTGTTTTGGGATGATGAATGAGCGGAAATGCATTTAAAAACCACGTCATTTACAAAAGTTGTGTACAGTTTAATATAATTTTGAGTGTTTGTTGCATGCTATAGTTTAGCCTAATTTATAACTGATTTCTTTAGTCGAATCCTAGCGAATACAAACCGTCTCCTGCAAAGAAATCTGCTTATCACAAGGGAGGAAAAAGCTCAATCTATCGGTAATACATTGTGATTTAGGCGCGTTTCCCCCCAAAAAAGACTTGTTTTTTATGAACGAGATTAGAACTTTTTGTAAACTTCAAGGTAATTTTTATCCCTTTTGCGAAAATCAGATTTCGAATTGCAGCCCTTATCCAAAAGGTAATTGGAGAGACGCCGAACTTATGTATCTCAGTTGAAATGGTTGATGTGTCCAGTGGAAGTGGCTATGCATGATTGCGTCTGTGACCTACATTACTGATGAGTGTATCGTAAACACTGTCGTTCTACATGTTTCAACTTTGTATTCTGATCCCAGAAATCTTTTAGAATATCAAGTCTTTATGAGAGTACTTGTGAGTTGCTGCTTGCTCCGGTTGAAGAAATGTACTAAATAGATAAATAGATACATTAGTATATGTCTATGCATCGCATCCGTAGTCAACTGCTTTCATACTTTAGTCATTAGTGATAAATATTATTACCTCCATTTCAACCTCTTGTGTTTCCCATATTCTGTAAGATTTCTACCTTTTGTATTTTCAGAACGTACGTAAGGAATCATGATGAAGTAAATACATACGTAAATCATTCGTAAACTTCTAGTTTGTATTGTAATCAAGAATATAATAATGTAGTGATTAGTGATAAATATTATTACCTCCATTTCAACCTCTTGTGTTTCCCATATTCTGTAAGATTTCTACCTTTTGTATTTTCAGAACGTACGTAAGGAATCATGATTAAGTAAATACGTACGTAAATTATTCGTAAACTTCTAGTTTGTATTGTAATCAAGAATATAATAGTGTAGTGATTGTCGCAGTGCCTACTTATTCAAAGAAAAGCTAAACTATGAATACAGTGGTTAAATTAAGCCATGGAACAAGATTTTAAGGAAAGCATTTACTGTTTACTGATGTATTTAACACAAAGTGGAGATAGTACATACATACCTACTTGATGAGTACTAGTGGATACACCGCGTGAATAACAAAAATCCTAAGAATTTTTTTATGATATGATGCATGTACTATATTGTCCAGAACCTTAAATTTTACTATTCTCTTTGAAACAAAATAAATATTCTGATCAGGTTAAATAGAATATTTCAATTCCTACTATTAAGTAGCTTATTACTACAGCCTGCACGAAGAAAGCTTGTAACTGGACTCACTGGAAATGAAATGGAAAGCGTAATTACTAGACACTAACAGGAAGACTACAACACACGTATATTCATGGTTACAAACTACTTACCACCATCAATCGGTAGGACAAAGCTTTTCTGATCATATCAAGATTTAAATGTTTAATACAATAACGGAGCAACTGCTCACGTGAAACATTAACTGTGCAGCGGAATAATTTAATATGATTGATAAAGTATAAAGGAAAGATTTGACGAAAGATTGTATTAAGTATAATGAAGTCAATCTATAGCTTTTTTAACAGTTAAAGTCGGTTACCGTGGTTAAGAAAAAACGACTGATGTGTCACTCCCGTCATTTTTAATCTCAAATCAACGAACGATTACGTGCAAGTTTTATATGAGATTTGAATACTACTTCGTGACTAATCTAGTCAACTCCAAATGTGAAAAAAAAATNAAGTATAATGAAGTCAATCTATAGCTTTTTTAACAGTTAAAGTCGGTTACCGTGGTTAAGAAAAAACGACTGATGTGTCACTCCCGTCATTTTTAATCTCAAATCAACGAACGATTACGTGCAAGTTTTATATGAGATTTGAATACTACTTCGTGACTAATCTAGTCAACTCCAAATGTGAAAAAAAAATGATTTCATCTGCTTAAAATTAATGACTATAAGACCTTTCTAAAGAACTTCGCGGATTTGGTTACAGCTTATATGGTTAGGGACATTTTAATGACAATACTTTTACTTAAGTATTTATTTCCCACTGCATTATTATTCCAGTTTTCCTTGCGCTCCCAAATAGACATTTTAAAGCGGCGAGTGAGAACTAGCGGGTGCCTATTAAACACTAACGATGAAATCCTATGCAACAAGTTTGAGAAAAACAAACCAAATTGGTTTAAGCTTTATACCTCAGTATTTTAAGCTAATATGCGTATGCAAACGACGACGGCACGTTATTATTCGTTCACAACAGTAACAAGTAAATACGTAGACCTTTATATTCAATCCTTTAACATAGTATGTAGGTGTATAAAAGTAATACTTCAATAACGAGTTTGTCAATTAGCGATCTTTCTATAAATGATTTGTAATAAGAAATAATAATTTTATGCACCCCTTATCATAATTCACCTTTTCATTTGGAAGTGTCGTTCGAAATTGAACGTGAATTGAGAAAAAAACTGCGGAGGTTTACAAATTCTGCGGGAAGACGAAATAAAGTTTTTCAAGAATCCAAATCAAACGAATTAAACCTAATTTATGTCAAAACCATTATTATTATTTGCCTTCGACTTTAGACGAATTTCCCCACTTTTCCTCTCCAATGCAAAGCTTGTGATGGGGATTTACCCAAAGGTTTTTAATTTCATATTATTAAGGATACTTACTGATTCCTTCCATTGGATTGAATTTGACCGTCTTAAAAATTTTGCATGGGCTTTAATCCATGTGGGCTAGCATGACAATTAAATTCCATCCACATCCCCATCCATGCTTCCTTCTCTGCATTCATGAACTATTCAAGGAATTCTTTATTACTCCTCATGCCAAAAAGTAAGACAAAGGCTAGGCTAGGCTAATAGTCAATATTTCAATACAAAATGACGATGTTTTGAACACGCACAAAAGCATTCAGTCAGTGAGTGTTCTCCTCTCCCCTCTGAACTTGATTGACTTCCTTTCATTTAATTTCTCTTTTCAATTCAATATCATTTACTTACCTGTGTAGGTAACAACTCCTCTTCAGTCTCGTCCGTAGGGTAAATTAAGTAGGTGCCGAATGCCGAAGTCGATATCTGTCTGCAAAAAAAAACCTTCGGATTAGGTATTGCATTATTGCATACATCTTTTTTCGCCATTGTTTCTCCATGCCCTCATGCAAAACCACCTAATACATGAGTACGTAGTACGTACTACATGTGCCCAACAATGGCATTCTCCTTTTGTTGTCCGCAGATAAAAAAGGAAGAGGAAAATGGGAAAATCATCGCTCGTTTCTGCATTATTATTGTAGCCGTAGCCGTAGCCTCATCGAAGATCGAAGACTGAAGACGTTGTTCTCATTGCTGCTGAATCCAATACACACATCCTTATGCACTCACAGGCTTTGAAAACTCATTCGATTGAGAAAATGTATTCATTTCATTTCCTACCGCCCCATAAGCTGGGATTTCGTTGCCTCTAGTTGTAGAGGAATAGTCAGTAATCCTTTCAGTAGAAGTTGAAACATTCATGATCATGATTGTGTTTTGTGTTGTGACGACGAGGACGATGATGATTGTTGCCTACTACTCCCTTCCTACTCAACATCAAAGGCGTAAAATGTAATAGGGCTCGGGGCTGAGCTGAGGGAGCAATGGCAATTTTAATGTTGCGCTCGCCATCATCATCATGATCATCGGCTCATCTGATCTGTGTTTTGTATACATGATACAAGCCCCACACACACGATAATAATGCTTTAAAAAAATAGGGGTAATACTTACATATTTCTAATATATGTGTGTTATTATTGCCTCACTTCAACTGCTCACCGAGAGGATAAGGAAGCATATCATGAGTTTTTTTCTATGTACTTCACAGAGGGAGAGTTTTACTTGTTTCTTCTCGACATCCATTCGTTCACTCGGATTATTATGAATCATGATGATAAAGTCTTAAGTATGCAGTTTTTGAGTGTACATAAGGTAATAGGTAGTAGTCGTATTAGTATTTAATAGTAGTTGTAGTAGACCACTTTAATTGCCCCTAGTATTCCTCGATCCTGGGAGGACTCTATCATCTAAAAAAATATAAATTTTGGAGAGAGGAAGAATCAATTTCAATACCCGTAATAATAAGAATCATTGTTGGTGGTTGATTTTTTTCCTGCTGACAGGAGGACAGACTCAAAAATAAAAGAAGAACATGATCGAATCGAATAGTGCATCTTACCACTACTTCCTGACAGGAAGAGCGTAACAGTCGCCACCACAACATAACAGCAGACTACTACTAGAAGTAAGTCTAGAGGAGGAGCAGGAGCAGCAGCCAGGAATAAAAATTGTCTTATTTGGTCTAGAAAATATCCTGTCTTGTCGTCATCATCGTCGTCGATGGTGAGAAACGAGGAACGAAAAAAATAGAATGTGTGAAAGGTGGCATATTTTGAAGGGGAATTTGTACAGTATCCAATCCACACCCTGCATAGAAGATAGAGGAGGAAGGAAAAAAAAGTTCAAGTGTGGTGGCAGAAGAGTGAACCACGAACAGGAAAACCCCAACTCGAAGAGTAGGATCGGGATCGGATTGGGGGAACAATAATATCCTATTTACTGGTGAACATAAGAATTTCGGGAATTTCAGAGCAAGACTTTCCAAAGGAAAAAAAAAACACTAACGGTGATGATGAAAATGACGACGACGGTGAGGTTGAAGTGAATGCTGCGTAACACAGGGTATTATTTTCACACTGCGAAGCGAACACATCACCAACGAACGACTCATTGGAAGTTTCTGTGGAAACGTTAAAGTGAGAAACATGTGACTTGACAAGAGACCAAAATATATATAGAACCTTCCTTCCTGCCCATTAAATTTAATTAGGTACGTGAAAGAGAATCTTCAGTCTTCAGTTGGAGTACATTTGAATTCTCTCCTGCAGCCCGAAACAATTGAGCAGTTGGAGTGGAGTGGTCAGCTGATGATGTCTTGGTCCTGATAAATAAATACGAACTGATTTCAAGGAAACACAACACACCGTCAAAACAACCGTAACAACATAGCAGCGGCAGTTCAACAACCGACCCCGTAGTCGGAAGTGATTTTTACTGAAAAGTTTTGTGTTCGTGAAACAATCGCTATTAAAATAAATATTGCGACAGAGATTCTGTGCAAGTGTTTTGTGTTCATTAAAAGGATTCTTGGAAACGATCAACTGAAAGGTAATGTGAAACACATTTTTGTTTATGTTTTTCCTTTGTTTTCATTCATTCATTCATTAACGACATAACATAGCTGTAAATAGGATTGGGTTGTAAAAAGCGGTCGTAAATAGTACGATCGGATTTCGGGCGCTCATTATTCCATTTTTCAACGGAGTTTTTTTTATTAATATCGCCATTCAAGTCAAAGGAGTGAAAATCGATGAATGTATTTGGTTCTGGGTTAGGTAGAGCTCGTGTAATATTTTAAATCATCTTCGTCTTCAATGAGTGGAAATGCCTGTCCTCGGTGACAGCTCTGGTGGCATTAATTTTAATGTGGATTTCGATGATGATAGCTGATGATGGCCAAGAAATTTGAGTGAAGAAGAAGAGATCCCGTTTGGTAGTAGTGAGTTGAGCTTGATTGGATTGAAGTCGGTATGAAGTGTCAGTGAACAGCAGTTCAATGCTGTTTCTCCATAAATGGATTCGACCTTTTACTGGTTTCCATAAATGCGATTTGGTAAATGTGCATGATAATGGTGATGATGAAATGCGAAACCCAGCTTCTTCTCCGTTGACAAAGAGCGCAATTGTTCGCACAAAAAAGTAAAGTTATTCGATATGAGTGGAGTTGACGATTTCCTAGGTCACTGTCATCTCATGTCAAGGACGACAGTAAATTTGTAAAATGTGAGCTTCTGCATATAGGATTGATTATCTGATAAATTAAAAGAAAATAATAATTATTGTAGCACACTACCGGTGAACTGATAGTGATATTGAACTAAATTAGTTATGCAAATGCTGGCGAAATTGATGAATGACTTCAAAATGGATATACTATATATGTATGTATATGTAAAGGTACATGTGTGCGATGCCGCCGCCGTGATTTCTTCATCGTGTAATCAAGTATGCATTATTACTTTCGTGGTATCACTAAATGAATGTTCAATTTTTGTCCCCTTTGATCAGCCGAAAATATTCAAATCGCGTAGTAGTAGTAAAGGTCTCACTCTGAATGCTAAATCCCAAACAGTATTGAGTAACGACAGTGACAGTTACAAAAAAAGGAAATGATCACGGCCAAGTGGGAAAATTGATGGATTTTTTTTTAGATGGCACGCATCCATTTAGGGAAACATGGCGTGGTGTGGTAACTGAACACCCAAACCAATGTTTTTGCAAATGCAGGGGCGACATGTAGTGGTAGCCAAAAAGCTGCAAACATTTTGAGCTCGTTGGATATTGAAATTGAGAGACCGCTGTGATCCCAATTAATTTTGAGTTTCAGTTCTTCCAAATCGAGAATTCATTGTCACTTGTCAATGACATTTCGCTGAGGCTGTGAAGATTGCCGCTATCAGTCATAATATAGGATGGATGAATAATTTTTGATCCATTATTGTCATTGGATTATGTAAATGACGCTACATGTGTGTGCACCTGCCTTTCACCATTGAGACCGAATATGAAATGAAATGAGATAAGGATGGATTGTGTGGGGAAATTCATGCAAATCACTCATGGTAGGTATGCCCACCGCTGATATTGGCATTGGTGTTTTGTGAGCCAACAAAGTTGTTGGAACTGGCTCGCTCGTCGTCAACGTTTATTTTAGGATTTGCGGGATTGAGCCATTTAATACAGTTTTTATAATCTCACTGGCGACTAATAATAATGGCTAATGGATTTTATTGACTCATCCAGACGCAGACGGTTTACAAAATTTTGCGACGCTTTAAAATGATACTTAATCATGAGTTTCATGAGTAGTGCATGATGAATGCACAAAAATGTTTTTGAAATGAGGATGTACTTGCCTTGGATGAGTCAGAGGGTGACAAACTTTCGTATTCGTACTCGTAAATATTAATGCCACACAGATCAACCACAGCCATCAGTGGCGCTCACAATGCAATGAACTTATTTTGGTTTTGTTGACTGAGAAAATAGTTACTTATGGACGATGCGGAACTAGAATAGGGGCAGTGACAATGTCAGTTACTGCTAGCGACAATTTCCAAATAGACTGCTGATCTCCAAGTTTCTTGATTGGTTTGAAGAGGGTTGTGTGATACGGAGAAGAGGAATTTTTATCCTCCTCCTCATTATAATCATCGCAGAAATAGGTATTTATGCAACTAGGTGCCGATATGTCCTTCCCCACATTGCTTTTAACAGCCTCCAACTCATCAGAACTGATTCCATTACTTTGGACTGTCAGATTATTTACACCAGATATTTTTTTTAGTTTTTCCAACATCATGTTTAGCCTGTATCATGTGCGTGGTCGGGAAATTTTCAACATGTCTTGTCCAAATCTTTGCAGCTGGCCGTATGACGTAAATAGTTTTTTCCGCATTTTTGAAATGCTTTAATATGCATATTTACTTAATTTGGAAATCTGCGCAAATAAACTTTACGCGCAGCACGGAGTCAGTGCAACGTTCTATGAAAAGCATAACGAAAGTATTGAAGTGTCTAAGGGTATTTTTGGAAACGCTGAGAAATGATTGGGCATTATCTTGCGAAGAAGCCATTAAACGGTTTAATACTCAACCTGCCTAATTGATCTATTATGTTCTTGTTTTTTGACTACCAAATTTTTACTATCTAAGGCGGAAAATTTTCCTAGCTGATTTACTTCTTCGCAGAGATGTGTACCTTACCATGCCCGATTTGAAAAGTTGTGAATTGTATCTGATAGGGTTTAGAATGAGTTAATAGTAATATCATAGTAATAAGCACGAAGAGTGGATACTCATTATTATTTGCAGTAAGCAATTGTAAGATTGGATGAATACTGATCCGTCCGTAGGTATATTCAAATTTAACGAGGTCTCAAATCAGGTTGCAATT
>JAHZNH010000366.1:0-15001 GCA_027744355.1 Tyrannoseira gladiata
TATTCATTATTTTTTTATTCCCCTTTTATGCATATTTTTCTTGAGAGTTGGCAAATCGGCAATTTCTACACGACTCATTGCATGACTGATGATAAGAATTGGAAAGCTCCATTCCAAAGTAAAAAAGTAAGTACACGTAGTGTGTACCATAATTTTTTAATTGAATGTTACCAGCTCTCTGCTCCGCTGAAATGGAAAAGAAAACGTACTACTACATAATGAACCCCTTTCATCTTATATAACGCTTATTGAATCGCATGTGCAAGTGCATTAGCATTCAATTATTTTTTTTGAACAAATCATAAACAATAAAGTCCATTGATTTATGGAATCAGGAATAATTTGACTGACTTGGCTCACTCCCACTAGTACTACAACTTTTAGCTCATTCACATATCGGATTTAATTAGTGGTTTAATCAGGTTCTAATTAAAAGTAAGAAGGTGCTTAAAACAGACGGAAGTGACTACTAAATGGAATAAGGCGGTCTATAGCTTGCTACTGCTTTGAAACTTTCAGGTCAACGTTGCTGGCTTAATGGCATGATAAGGAAAACCCAGCAACCTATTGTACCTGTTCACTACACACACTCATTCTTTACGACATCACATCGCATCGCATTATTCTCAAGTTCCATATTTTCCATTCCATCATCAGCCATCATTGCGAAAAAATAATAGACTCTGTATAGCTGAAGACAAGAAAACCATTATTTTATCGCGATTTCCCTCGTCTGATATATAACATTTTTTAGAAAAAAACGTCTGCAGATAAACAATGCACCCTCTACGAAAGCGTACAATCAAAGTAACGGTGCTGGTACATACACATGTGTTCGTTCATACCCATCATGCATCTCTTCCTTACATGCTATATTTTTTCTCTCGTCCTCCATTCGAAATTCTTTGGAAGACCTGTTTCTCCTCCTTTTGCTTAAAATGAAGCAGCTACTTTTTTCTGCAATCGAGTCTAAAAACAAAACGGTATCTAATATCATTATACACTCACCAACCACCCAAAGATAAAGAAGAACAATGTGTAAAACCCAGCAAGAAAAACTTGGATTGCAGGAATCCAATGCTTAACCAACCACTATCCAACAATCGACCAAGACCAACCGCACGACATAAATATGAGTATGTGAGCCAATTCACTACAATCAGGAAAGGCAACTCCGGGTCATTATTTCTCAGAAAAAAGGAGGCAAGACAATGACTGCTGAGTACTAGTCATTGTTATAAGGAACGAACGACGATCATGAGAGCAACTGGCCATACCCTTACAGTGCTCCGCTCACTCACCATCATCAGGCCTGCAAAATATACATCTGACAATCACGACACTACTTATCATCTTCTTCATCTGCCTGCTCCGTTCTCCTCGCCATCGCATCGCATTGCATCGCCATGTCCTACTCAATAAGAATGTTTAAGTAACAATCACGACACTACTTATCATCTTCTTCATCTGCCTGCTCCGTTCTCCTCGCCATCGCATCGCATTGCATCGCCATGTCCTACTCAATAAGAATGTTTGAGTAATCAGCAACAATGTAAAATGCCTCCCAATCATTTCTCATGATGGCATGGCAGAGAGTAACAAACAATCAAAGACTACTATATCTTCTTCGAGATATCCAGATTTTCTTTTTTATTTATTGCAGCAGCATAATCCTGATCCTACAAACCCCATATTTACCACTAGGCATGGTATACCTTCTAACATGAAAATGCCATGTACTTTCCTCATCAATACTCGTTATTGCTGTTGATTTTCTCTTGTTGATTTACACCTCACCAGCACGGAAGAATCGTGAAGAGGCGAAAAAATTACATTTTACTATGCAAAACAAAGCACCAACATTAAGTATCCTGCCACACAAATGCCAAAGCGCCGACGGATCATCATCTATCTTGCAATGAAACAAAAGTTGCAAATCCAGTTGCTTCGTTCAGCAGACAGATACGAAGGAGCGTAATAATAATGCCCACCTCAAAATAATGGAATGGCCAGGCCAAGAAAGGCCAGCCTTCGGCCTACAACTGAATCTGATGTGTACCATAGGTTAGGCAGGTTCAAAAATGACGTAGAGAGTTCATCCAGTACAAAAACATGTTGCAATGCTGAACACTGAACAGCATCATCATCTTTAAGAAAAATGTAAATGCTATGGCACGGCATGAACCGAAAGTATAAACAATGGTTAACCCACAATTTTCGTTGCATACCTCCGTCATGCAATTTTCAGGCCAGACCAGAGAGTGGAATTAGGCATTTCTTGAGCAAAAACGCGATTTCTTTTTTTTACAAAATCATGAACCGATATGAAGAATTACTCTTCCACTACTTCTCAATCATACTTTTTGCATACGCTGCTTCTCTATTGAGTACGTGAGTTATAAAAAATTCCGCAAGATATATATTATGATTACTTTTCTGTAGGTATGATGATGGTGATGTGATGGGAGAACAAGACTTAACTGAACTGACCTGTAAAAAATTACGATTTGGTTGGTTGGCTGGCTGGTTGGACGGTGCCTGCCTCAACCTGTTATGGATGTTGTTTGAAATGAAAGATAATTTTGAAATGGCAAACTTTTTTTTATGTCCATGTTTGTAATTCAAAATGGTCTTTTCCTTCGAAAGTTAATGATTTCGTTCATGTTTGAGATGAGATTGCAGTGCAGCGTGACGCTTTAAAAAATATCCAAGTCCAGGTCGCTTTCTCTAGTCAAAAGTCATCAAAAGTTATTAGGGTAGGCGGATCGGCTCGGCTCTCTCGTTTCATCCCTACATTTGAAAAACCGATTTCGAGTGTACCGTTATCTTTTATTGGATATGAGGATTTCACGATGCAATGGACTTTTTAAGTCTCGAACACGAAACTGGACTCTCTCAACAAGAGGATTTATGTATATATTTTATAGGTAAGTACTTACTAATACAAGAAGGATGACGTGACATGGCAAAGGGAAAACAAGTCAAGTAGGTTAAAAGCTATAAAATATTTTTCCCATCATTTCTGAACCCTTGTAAATAATTGATTAAACTGCGATGTTAGAGCTAGTTGGTGCTACCAGTCTTGTTGGCATATTGCATCAGCATCCAAAGTACTTGCTATTTTACCAGTGTCTTGATCTGACATGATGACCATGACAAAGATGAGACAAGAACGTAAAGATAAGGAGACAGGTTTATCTATGCATGGTGACAAAAACATTTGGCATCAAGAAAGAATCATGATCTCCCAAAACAAAGTGATTCAATAGGTTCTTCTAGGAAAACCGCTGGATATATTGCATTGAGCTGCTACCTTTCACAATCCTTTTACCTATCATCATCATCATCCGCTTTTACTACGATGTGTGCATATTACAAGGATTCGCTCAGCAGCGTGTTAAAATGATCAAAACACGAGAGGCTAACAAACTTTCAAAAAAAAAGTTGCCTGGCCTGGCCTGACCAGCCAAGAAGCCAACAACCAACACAATTATTTTTTATTGCATACACCCCAAACTTACGTTATGATTCTGGTATCTAAATACAGCTATCCATCGCATCGCTTCGAAGGAGCAAAAGTGGATAGGCCCAGTCAGGTATGGTAATAGTGGCCAAGACTGATTAGACGTATTTTATTCAGCTAGGCCAAAGGCCAGCGGCACACTTTCCGATACTCTTCTTCTCCTCACGGAAAAAATCAAAACAGACGAGGGAATTGCCATATAATATAATGAAGCAAAAAAAAGAAACTGGCATCTTCGCATCTTCTAAGCCTATCAGATCTTTTATGATTGCAGAGTTAGCAAAAAAAAGTAGACTTGGTTGGACTTGTGAAGATTCGCAGTCCCTTAAAGCAGCAGCGGTAAAACGAGTTCCATGATTAAAAGATTCCTTCATACATAAAAAGCACCAAAGAAAAATTCGTGGTGGTAATGATGATATGAAGCACTTACTAATTCCTGTTAGGTTCGTATCTTTCACGTGTTTCTCATTCATAAATAGCTGTAAGGGTACACCAATCCCTAAGTAATTCTATCCAATCTGTCCATCTCTTCTAAATCAAGCTTTTTTTGGCTGGTACTCCATTATAGCTATAGCCTATTGATGAGTTTATATGATAGTGGAGGTTGGTTTGGTATACTCTTTTTTTTAAATTGTGAAATACTTACTTCTACAGAAATACTGGTACGATACACACGAACATTCTCTGACAAGAGAAGCGTGATTGGTTTGGGAGTCTAATAAAAAATGGAATGAGGTCTCCATGCAAAAATCAAATTCTCTTGATGATAATGATGATGATAATGGTTGGTTGGTAAACCGCAACTATGTTGTCGCGTTACTTTTTTTGGAGGGCTATAGCCACAAGAACGAAACCACATTTTGCCTGATATCGTCATCGAAAAAATGCCCACGAGCTACTAGACACCCTTTTTCCCCTACCAAATACTTACTTAGTTTGCCCAGATGTCCATATAAAAACGCACCCTTGTAAATAAGGCAGAGAAGGATGCGAAGGAAAAAAATGTCCCGAACAAGACCATCTTCTTCGTAAAAACAAATGATGAGTAAGTTTTAGTACATATGTATTTCATTTGCCATCGCCCTTCTTCTTCTCGTGTATTCCGTTACGTCCACACTCGTGTAACACTTTTCTCCTCACTTTCAAGAAATCAAAAAAAGTAATGCGAGAAAAAAGCTTATTACATAGTGCCATCAGCAAAAAATCAACTCACCTTTCAATCACATGTGTATTCAATCCAACCCGTATTCATCAGCCGCAGACAGGTAGTCTCTGAAGATATCTCGCTCCTTTCTACCCTCGATATTAATCCTGAAATCAAAGAAAAAAACACGCAATGTATCAAACTCAAAATCATGAACCCCAACCAACCTCAACTTTAATTGAGTTTTAATGGCGGCATTCATAAGTGTGGCTAGCTTTCACACAAGTAGTGAATTTAAGTTTATATAGATTTGCAATTAATTAAACTTCTAGGGTTCCTCTCCCTAATCCCACTTCGCTTGCCACTTACGATTCAAGTGTTTTTCTTATCATAAAACTTAAGAATTTTATGATAAATGTAAGTAAAGCCAAATTGATTTGTGGTATCCTCATTTTTCAAAGTCAGATATTGCGCACAAAGCCATGCATAAAACCACGTAAGTAAGTGTGTAGTGTTCCGCCTTTGATACTGCGTTAAAGTCATGGGATGATCGAGGTGTACTTGAAAAATGTTAAGTTGGTTAAGGACTTTTATCCAATTCGCAAGATTCACGAGAAGTTCTTTCCATATTCATATGTACTTATCTCCACGCTACTTTTTTTCTGTGTTTGCCTTAAATGTGCAATGGAAATCAGCAGGGGCAGTACTTTTCATTCGTTGACAGCCAAACCACAAGTTTTATGTCATTGTCATCCACAAATGCCAGTAAAAAAAATGGAAAAGGAACATGTTCTAGAACTATGGCTTAGTTTCGCCCTTCCAACAAAATTATGAAAAGCTCATACGAGTATCTATCCACTGGGAGTTTACGTGGGTACCCTTAAACGGTGAAGGATTCGTGGACGCTGATTGTTGGGGCCGGGTTGGATTTTTTTGGTAACTAAACAGTAGTGACAGGGCTGACTCATTGCATCTACGTGCCACAGTCATTCGCCAGTCTCCATTCCAAAATTGTCGAGAAAACACCTCAAGTTATGATACAATATTAGGCCAGAGCGAGCATAAAAATCGTGTCCATATACTTTACGCATGATGCAATATAGCGAACTGCAATAATCCAATTCTTTTTACTGGTGACGCCATACTTAACTTCTATGCCTCCAAGAAGCCATTTGAAAGCATTTAATGTGGTACTTCAAGCTAGAAATGATGGCCTTCAAGAAAGGCATGGCAAAGATTTAAAACCACAATGAGCCCCCACACGAAAATCCATGAAACTGTAGCTCAGGTAGATGGATTTTTAGAATAAAATTGAACTCGCATGACATAATGTAAGCTGTGTTTTTAAAAGCCTCAACTCAATGTCTTCATACAAGATCCTGTTATACACTGCACTCCGCATTTCTTATAAAAATGAATGAGATGATTTATGCTTAAAAAAGAATTACTAGGTCGTCCAACCAGCGTGACAAACCGTTGCGTTAACCTACTTTAGCCAAATCATGGAAAAATCTACATGACTAGAGCGCTATGATGATGATATGTAATACAAAGTCAGACCTCTGAACGCTCTCAAGTCAGCGAGGAGCCTCGCCGAAGGCCTATTCTGAAATAGAACACGAACAAATTATCTCTTGCTTGAGTCAGCGCTATGATGATGATATGTAATACAAAGTCAGACCTCTGAACGCTCTCAAGTCAGCGAGGAGCCTCGCCGAAGGCCTATTCTGAAATAGAACACGAACAAATTATCTCTTGCTTGAGTTGGACAAAAAGCAAAAATATGTAGTGTACCATAGTAAGTACCTAGTTTCATCGGGCTTTTGCGTCCGTCTGTAACTAGAGGCGTGCGGCTATTCACACAACTGGATATGTAATCGAATTATTCTCCAATTTTTCAAAACTAATATTTGAATAAAACAAACGTAATGTGAGTGTATTAATTAATTCTCCATGAAGTTGTTTGGAACACCAGACGAAAATATTTTATTGCGTTTTTCCACCGCTTTCCTACAACTAGCTCACCACCAGTAATAAAACGAAATGGAGAAGGATAGTAAATAATAATGCCGATAGTTAACACAGAATCTCTCCACAATATTAGCGTTGGTTAATTATCCTCTTGTCATTGAAACTTTTAATTCAATGAAGCCATAAAAAAATTTGTCGCCGAAGAAAGAGCTGGTAGAATGGAAAACATGGAACACAAAAGGAGAATCGATATTTTATTGTTCTCCTGCCTCAGCAAAGCCTTGGCAATTCCATTTAGCTTGAGTCATCATCATCAACCAACGTGAGCAGGGGATTCGGTAACTTCGCATTTCGCAAGTTGGAGAGTAATAAATATTGAAGCCAGTAAAATCAAGGCTATCATATTATCACTTTCAAAAAAATAAGCTTTACATATTTCGCTCCGGTCGGTTATAACTCCATAAATTACTGTTATGGATTGAGTTGGCAAATTTCAATCAGGTTGAAACATATTTACGAGTGGTCCTCCTAACGGGGGAAATCAAATAAAATGAAACTGATTTTTTCTTTCGCTCCGATCTTAATCTCAGCCAAGCGTACATACATATCTACGAGGCCACATTTTTACTCCATTCCAATAGGCACTAAAAATTGCGCCACACAGATACATACCTAACATTACAAATCAAATGACTACCATAAATGTCCAAAACTTGATAATGACAAGGTCTATTGAGAACACCACTTTAGTTTTTTAAGCCTCGTGTGTACTTATGTACATAAGCAAGTGAGCAAACCGGGTCAGTCCTTAAAGTTGCAATACACTGACAGCGAACTAAAATGGCGAGCTTTTTTTTCTACCGCTCTGTTAATTCTTGGACCGAGATTCTGCGGTCCCGTCCCGCTGTCCTACATAACCTATATATTTTTACAGTTAGGAGGAGATTATCCATTCACGAAGAGTGTTCTTGACTCAGATTCAGATTCCATCCTCTGAGCTTCAAGTTTGTTCCGCTCCTGCTTCTTGTGAATTTCCATTTTCGCCTTTCATCATCTTCATCCTCATTCAAAGAAGCTTCCTCAGCTCAGCATTTTAATTAGATGGCCTTAAAAAATCGGCTCATTTTTGCAGGCGAAACAAAGGACTCTCCACAATATAAAAGCAAAGGAACGACCTTATTAAACACCGCATGATCATCGTGATGATGACTGAAGAAAATGTATCTGCGTGGACTACGCAAAATTACTCGGTTGGGACATACCGCCTTGCATAAGCCAAATAACAATCCTGAAAAAGTGCCTACGCACACCATTCTTATTCCCATGAAACTTTTTCCACACAATTTAATCAGCCAAAAAATATTCACAGCTTTTTTCCATCCATGCCCATGCAGCATGGACTTATATTAAGAAGAGAATACAAGAATGGCGCAATATTATTATCACAATCGAAACGGAGGTAGTGAAAAGGTCCTTGTAATCCATAAAAACAACTGTGTGTGCTGCACATAACGACATCTAAAAAGTCCTTCGCGTTTTAGGCACGACCAGCATTCGCACATTTTCATTCATTCCTTTTTTATCAAAGCGGAATATCGAAAACTGAGCCATGATGCCGTAAGATCGGGTGAAGGTAACAAACGAAACTCAGCCTAAACCTGATGTACAAATTACTCCTTTAAAAAATACTTTTTACATGAAGGGTTGACAAGTATCAACGGAGCAGTACTTACTTAGATGCTTGCACAATCCCCATTTCACCTTCCACGCTCATTTTTTCAGACATTGTAAGAAAGGAGAAGGTGTTCATCCGTGTGCAACATTGTGAATTTGTGGTCCCTTTGTCTATTAACTTTGATACACATACAGCACCAAACTTTGATTTGATATGTGCATATCATTATCATTTTTTTCCAACTGGCTTTTACTTAACGTTCTATAGTGTTTTTTTATGCCGTGTCAGCAAAATAACTGACTGGGAGTTGCAAGATGCAGAATCAGATTCTCTTCATTCATGGCGATATTATTGTTGAGCATGTGTCAAACTGGAATTTTGCGAGAGGATCCAAAATAAATGAGGTCAAGTCATTTAAAATTCCCTTCTCTATTTTTTCATGCTGGCAATGTCATCCTTTAGGTAATATTCTCATGCACTCTAAACGAACCAGCCAACAACCCAACAGCAGCGGCGCAGAAAAAAAGAAAGCTGCCAGGCCCGTCGATAAATGCAAAACAGGATTTCGTATGGAATGGAAAATGCTTGATTGCTTGCTAGACTTTCAATACAATGTTCATTCTACTTAGGTAGATAACGATATGTTTGCTATAACCGTTAATAAATTTTGGCAACAAAATACACACACGCTACATTGGATTGGAGGATTATCATCATCATTAGATTGCTCGATTGAAGATCGAAGAACTAGAAGGTGAATGGAGCAGTGCGTGGACTGATCAAGGATCAATGGCTTGTTTGACCCGCTTTGGATTCAGATTGAAACATCTTCAGATCCTAAAATATCATTATCATGATTAGGCGGCATCGGTCCTTTGCACTTTTTTTTAACAATACGGTTCTTCGATCATCAAAATTCTCCTGTCATGAAAGGCTCTATATCGAGGTCGAAAAAAAGATGCTTCCATCGCACGGTTTTGAATTTATTGCCGGTGGTACAAGTCAAAGTTTAAGTTCACCTTTTGTAACGAAATGGTATTTAGGTTGGTTGATTGGTTAGCAATACCTCAGTATTCACAGTATTTTATGAGAAGCTGGAGAAGTACTTTACGCAGGGACTGCACTAAGGCTCCAATCCTGAAAGGTATGCCGCCCTAGATGCTCCATTTTTGTAAAGCATTTGACAGTTCAAAGTAAGTACAGGGCCCACACCTTTCGGCCGTCCAAAAAACAAACGACCATAAAAATATCAGGTACTACTCGTTCTGTCCTCGAGTACCTCCAAACTTTTAATCCTTTTCAGTAGAAATTCTCTTTAATAGATTCACCAACGCTCGCTGGCCAACGCCACAACACTATAAGCAGCGGTACAGAATCCATCGATGCAGAGACGAAATGAGTGAGAACTTCATGCATGGAAAGTGTTCGTATGCGTATGAACTCGCAATACTTTTTTTATTAAATTGAACAACATGATATGCCCACACTCTTGCCAGCTAAAAGCGTGGAATGGAAAGAAAGGGTTAAAGACCTCAAGAAAAACGTGCATAGGTATAGATGCTCCTACTCTCCTTTACTCCTTGTATTTTTTTTCCTTACAATCACCACACCAGCACCACACACCAAACCATTCCATTTCATTCCATGACGAAGATGACTGCTCATGAAAAATCCATTTGAAAGATGAGAAACGTGCCTGTAACTTTGAAATTTTCGCCATGCCATGTCAAGCCATGATTATTGCGGCTCTGAGCCAATCGCAATAAATAAGTACACGTTTCATGACTGGGAGATTTCTCTTTTTCGAATCAAAAGATCGGGATAGAAAGCAGCCCTTTTTTGTGTTGCAAGAAAAGTGTTCGGAAAGCCTTTTCCCACAGGCTTGACTTCTTTAATTCATCCTGCGCTCATTTCAAGGCATAGTTCACACGATGTTTATGAAATAAGTATGTAACTGCACTCCAATTTAGGAAGGAGGCAATTTGGCATACCATAATGCATGGGTACGCTTTTGTATTGTCTGCTGAGATAAGCTTAAGCGAAACTTCTGAAAAATGGATCCATGCAAGTGGAAGAAGAAGAAGACATCGAGTGTCACGACTTCCACTCCCAATACTTCTCGGCGGAACTTGAATTGAGCAATGAATCTGGCGAGGTCGATGGACATCATTCATCAAGTAATTTTCCGTCTGGATGGAAACGTTTTTTAAAAAAACATTTTAAACGTGAGCTTTATGGCTCGGAAAAATATACCCGGGAAGAAATAAACAGTGAATGATACGAATTCACCGAGTTCGGTGTACCTGTACATATTCAGAAGGTCAAAATTGAATTTTTTTTTACTTAGCAGGTAGATAGGTACTTACTCGTGTTCATGGAAGGCTGACTTGAAATGATCAGCGATCAGATCATCATTACAGCCATTTTTAAGTCATGGTTTTGCAATAATGCGGATCTAACGGATACAGCAGCTCGCCATTAAGAAAAAACTGGCCTAGAAGATTTTTGGACTACTGCTTTCATGATGACTTCAAGCTTATAACATGGCATACTTTGCAGAACAATTGACAACCGTCATTCCATTTATCATTAGGGCGATTTAAACATGGACGAGCTGAACCATTCTTTAAAAGCTTTTCTCTATATGAAGTTAATGGAGAGCTAAATAAGATTTTGGCAGAGAAGTAGAACATACAACAGTAAATACATGGCCGAGTGAGACTAATGCATGGGCCATAAAAAAGGCAGGCCAGCCAGGCCAGGTAAAGTACCTTACCTTTTTTCTACTTTCTTATCATGGCGAAACTGATGAGAAGAAGAGGATGATGATCCCTTTAGCGCAGAAAAAAATGCTATTTCCCTGGCTGGCGCTGAACGATCACGATGATGTGATGAGCATACCGCGTATAATAATCATCATCATCATCACCACCACCATCCACTTTGATTTCAAGTACGAATGGAGTGCCAAAATCAAGAAGACATGATGAAGGCTCGGCAAAAGAGCCAGCAGAAAAAAAGAAAACATCACGGATGATACGCAAGTCCTCTCTTTTCCTTCACAAGGAGAATCCTCCATAGAAAAAAAAATTACGGTACTTCTTCAGAGATCTCCTTCGCTTCTCCACCACATTTCGCTCCTCGCTGAATCGCCGATTTAAAAGGCTAGCAAGGATGTTTTCATACCTGTACGAAAAAAGAAAACTGGCTCCTTCTTGCATGCCTGCATGAATACAAAAACATTTATTCACGCAGATTTTTTTTTCAGTCAGAGAGAGAAAAAAGGAGTCCATCCATCTGGTTTCGTGTGTAGTTCAAAACGCCATTTTTTCATGATTCCTTTTAGCCCTAAGTAAACATTATTATGCATGTGAGTGCCGTACATAAGGACGAGACGAAATGAATAATGTGTGCTGATTTCTGGTTTTGCTGGTCATGCCAGATTCACAGAAAAAAATTGTGCATGAATGCATGACACTTGAGTTTCCATCCATCCAACCAGGACAGTCCCAACTTTAAACAATGAATAGGTAAGATGCACAAACAAACACGGTTCCTTTTGGACAATCATCATCGTCGTCATCAAGAACAAATTTCTTTTCATACCTTTCAAGTTTTTTTTCTTCAGAATGTCATTAGCTCTGAAAGAACAGGTGCTTTGAATTCAAGAAAAAAAATCCTTTTTATGTAAATTGCATGTTATGGAGAGAGATGCAATGCACTACTTTTACAAAAAAAAATTTTGCGTCGCAAGGAGCGATCCTTAATACGAAAACACGACATACGTGTTCTTCAAGCTTATTTAAAGGACACGGCGACCTGTCAAGCGTATTTTTGTACAAATTGGTATGTGTGGAGAATAAAAATGGTGTTGGTGGTGGTGGAGCTAGCTGGGCCGGGATAAGGTTGATATACGAGCTTGTCGTTTTGTTTTACCCTCCATTACCGTTTAGATTATGGATGGAGGTGTAAGTAAGTAAATACACACCTACTTGTTTGATTCGCCCAGAAGGAAGATTTAAAAGATCATGATTTTCTTTTAAGGTGGAACGGCATACCAGCTAAAGATGTCCTTAATTTCCCTCATGGATAGACTGCGACTTAAGCAAGTCCTACTCAAGGCAAAATGATGTCATAAAAACTTCAAAATCATGCGCGGATTTTTTTTCTGTCGGAGCATCATTCCTAAATGGCAGATAAGGAGAACGAAGGAGAGAGTAGTAGTAGTGGCGGTAATAGAAGAATCATACAAGTTTTGATATCCATTCCTACGTCACGACCTAAAAATCTAGGTTACCTGCCAGCCAAGCCAAGCCGTGTGCACAATCAACCCTTTTTTTGCTGAATCGATAATACCACCACCACCACCACTTTGGTTTAAAAAAGCAACTGGCAGCCATAAGTACATATACCTTGTCGCTTTTTTATTCCTTCAATCCAATCCTTCACCATCCCTTTGCCTAGGCTTCACTCAAGGTTCACTCCTTCCATAACTTGAAGAAGTGACTGCTGCTGATAGAGGAGCGAAACCAACCCTCTCCTTGATCCTCGCATCGTGTTGAGGGATTCAAGACCTAGATTTTATTTTGCAACCTGCCAGAGCGGTCTTCTCCGACAAACTGCGCAACAGACTTTTTTACTTTAGATACTCACTCAGAGAAGCAGCAGCCCGACAGCCCAACAAACGAAAAGAACCAACTACCAGCCCAGCAATCCATTATAATTCCATGCATTTATCTTCGTGCTTAATTCAAAAAACGAGCATAGCACATTCTTCATAAGAATCTTAAAGGATTGGGAAATGGGTAAAGAGAAAATAAATAAGCAAGCAAGCAAGAAGAAGAAACATCTACCGCTATATCGTTCCACCTGTGCCTCCTTTTTTTCTGCCATTATTCTCACAGAACAAATTCGCAGGGATAACGGTGAATTCCGGCCAAACCAATGAGAGCAGAGAAGTTCTTAAGGCACGTCGTAAGAAAAGATAGGTATGTACTCGTGCATTACCACGAAACATGAATGCACGCATGGATATAATAATCACACACAACCTCAGTTTTTCCTTTGCTGCTCCACAACTGCGAGCATGATAAAGGGGACTTTCCGTTACGAATTGAGTACAATGAATATTTCGCAATGATGACTCCACTACTCGCTGGTACAAGATCGTAATTTACCAGTAAGTCGCTTTTGCAACGTGTTTCTTTGCACAACATAAGGTAACTTCATTTACTTCTTCAGCGAGTGAGTGTTTCATTCCACTTGTAGAAGGGACGACGACGAGAAGGAATCGAATGAAATCAGGAACACAATAAAATAAACATAAATACTGCATGCGTGCATGGACCGTGTATTTTTTGGCTGACACCACTTCAAGTCATCTTCCTAATGGGGAATATGAAGATTTTCTGATTTATTGTTCGTAAAAAATTTGGAACCCACCTCTCTGTGGATGCTTGACAAGATACTCTTGTACTCCCATATTCATTATCATCGTTATCATCATGGAGGAAGAAAACATGTCCGTTCCTTCATGTCATTCGAAAATATTTACATTAAGTTTCTTTTCAGAAAGGATGTGCTCAATGACCACGGATTTGGACAGGAGGAAGGCGTTACTATGTACTCGACTCATTTGTTATTAATTCAAAATAAAACAGCAATAAAAGTACAGTTTTCCAAGTAAAACAGTACTTACCACTACTTCTACTGAATGAGAATATGCTATGTTCCTGTCTTGCAAATATAATCCATCGGTTTTAAACACCTTTTAGCGCTACTTTTCAGAGGTGGATGGATGCGGAAATGGAAATGCTGCTATAGCTTTCACGGATGAATGCTGCCGAAAAGTACTGTTAGACAATTTTCATACCAAGATGAGCGGATGGAAATCATTGAGCGCGCATCACAGGAATGCGGACATAAGCTTTCGCGATTATGAGCATTGCTATTATTTTCTCGATCCCAACATTTCTTGAAGTGCATTATATGTGCTCAAGTACTTTTATTTATTGGCATCAAACCGACAAGATGGATCCAGCTATGTCTTAGTATTAACACGACAGAAAATCTTATTTTTTTTCACCTTGGCATATGCTGGCAATGATGTTTCTTTGGCGGATTGTATTGAGAGTTGACATCATCATCATCATCAGAGCCATCATCACATCATCCGCAAATATTATTGAGAAAGGCCATTAAGCCCGTCTTAAACACAAGGTCATAGTAGCTCTCATTTTATGCAAGCATCAAAAATAACATCCATCCGCTTCTTCATTGTTTTTAATTTGCCCCTACTTTGTTTCCCTTTTTGAAAATAATGGAACTCGAAGGACCTTTTCGATGGAGTTTGATTCCAAGGCCACTACTTTTATGCAGTTTGGTAATCGGGCCATTTGCTGACTTGACATTCCACTTTTTAAAGCGAGAGTCGTCGTCGT
Source organism: Tyrannoseira gladiata (assembly GCA_027744355.1). Classification (NCBI taxonomy): domain Eukaryota; kingdom Metazoa; phylum Arthropoda; class Collembola; order Entomobryomorpha; family Entomobryidae; genus Tyrannoseira; species Tyrannoseira gladiata. The sequence continues at coordinate 14,754 of JAHZNH010000366.1, forward strand.
CGACGAATCAGTAAAGTACTTATGAATCACTTTTTTTGTAAGATTTGCCAATCGCCACGCATTACGAAGGTAAAGGCATTGTACTACAATAGCCTGGCCGGAGAGCAGGCTCTCTGTACTCTGAAGGGATTTTTCGAAGGCCCTCGCTGGTCATTGTTGGCCACCATCAGTCACTCCACTCACCTTTACCTAGTTACGTCGTCATGTATGAAAAACTGCATGCCTTTTTAGACTTTATTTAACTCTCC
>JAHZNH010000367.1:0-12766 GCA_027744355.1 Tyrannoseira gladiata
TTCCTTTTCCCATCAGAAATCAGAATACCTTCCACCGTGACTGGTGTTTCTCTTGTTGATGATTCCCACAAACGCTGCTTATGACATGCTGATAATATGTATGAATCAAAGACAATGAACTGAAGGAAACTGATGGCACACGAATCAGGAATGTGAAGGCGAATTTAAATGAAGGAAATATTAAAATGACTTGGAATATTTAAATGACCTAGAATATTTAAATGACCTTTGATGCACTTATGTACCTGTGACGCTGCGATGCGTATTACTGCTATAAAGGACAAAGGAAAATTGTCTTACCTAAATCTCAGGTCGCCCCGATGAAATAAAATTGACACAGATTACAGCAATCGGCAATAATTCTTTTCGTTTGCATCTCTAAACTTTTTTATTGACTTCAGTTTGTTAAGTACATGTATTTTTTTCATTTTTAAAGAGAAAAAGGCATGAAGGAAAGCTTTCAATTGGGGTTTGTATTAACTTGCTTGCATAGTTAGTTACTTTATATGGTTGGATTTGGAACATGGATTTTGTGGATGAGTTTCGAATTTCGAATTAAAGTTATGCAATCTTATTTATGTATTAACTTGGAACAATTTTTCAGACACTCAGTATGATATTGATGATAACTACATTGGCAAAATGCTTATTCGATCGAGTGACATAAAATTAGGAGCCAAGCAAAGACAAGGGTGATCTTCAAAAGCTTTTGTGGGTAGAATAAATAAAATACATACAACTATCATAATTAATTTCCAGTATAAATACTAACAACTCATTTAACCACATTCGTCGATCTTTTTGATTTCAAAAAAATAAATTCGCAGCGCGCACACAGTTTGATTTGTTAAACATCGTTTTTTTCATCGAAAATATTCCAACACACATTTACGCAATGTAAAGGTCGGCAACTTCAACAACAAATATTGTACTTTTGATAATACGGAAACGAATATTTTATTCTTTGGAGTAAAGGTGTGGTTCGGGTTCAAACATTTCCGAAAAGGGTCCTCAAAACTCATCGTCTTAATTTTAGGTGCTAAATAGTTGGGATAATTTCAGCGAAGAAAAAGGCATTGAAGGCAATACACAGAGCATCAGTATTGCTGTGGTTTGTGCGTCAGGTGAAATGATTAAATATTTTGGAGTTTACGACTAATACATGGAGGCAGTCTATCATGTTATTAATACAGTTTGGAAGAGACAAATCTAGAAGGAAATCTATTTAGCGGGACTGCTAAACTGGAGTAAACGACAACTGAATTCTAGGTTTACATGGGCTTAATGGAATTCAAGGAGAAAATTTCCTTCTTCAATTAATCCTATCGCTTACACAGCTAACAACTACCGTATTGAATTAGTTATTGTAACGAATTTCAGCGCTCTCTACATTTGGAACCGAGCTTTTTGAGCTATTGAAATGTGCGTATATATTGTTTTTTGTTTCAATCTATGGTTTGGCTAAGTCTACGCTGCTACTGTCTTCTTGTATTTTCACTGTTCGTCATTTTCCTCCATCGTCATCTCATGGTTAGTGGATTTGACTTACAACAAGTTAATCTTGTTCTCTAAATACATACTAATAATCATGTACTCAGTTAGTTCACTAGATTTACTAGAAATCGTTGTCTTGATTTAGAAGAAGTCAAGTCTGTAACTATTTAGTCGTCTTTTTCTTTGTGAAATAACAATGAAGTTAATTACAACATCCATTCTTCTTTTACTACCAAGATAATTAACTAGAATTTTTTTTCTAATAATACTTCTTATTCCATCTCAGTTTTACTGAATACGTGCCATGATTTAGATTCGAATTTTGAACTTACTAAATTATAGCCTCGATTTGTATTCTCACTTTTCAGTTGAACCTTAACAGTTAGGAATAAACTTATTATCTGTAGTTATTACTATTTATTGGCATTGAGCGAACAAGTTTCCTCCTAAAATCTGTGAATTGAATGCTTATCGTGAAATGGAAAGATATTTCCGGCACTGACAGTAAAGTAATTATTATTATTTATAGTATTGCTTCAAGATACATGATTTCTTCAGTAGAATTGCCTCAATCAATTTTTCTTGATCAATGTGTTATTATTTTTAAGGCAATGACAGGATTCCCTGAATCATAAGTGGGACATTATCGGTCGAGAAAAAATAAAATTCATATTTTTTTTATTAAACTGAAAATAAAGTTTGTAAAATAAAGAACATAATGAAAGTCTCTTGTACTACTAACATTCTTATAAAAAGAAGAAAATATCACTAAACTCAAATAATATTATTCTAATTACAAGTTGAAGGGAATCGTTTTTGTTCATATTTCTGTCTGTCCTTCACTGGTGGAAAGCTTAGTAGGGGAACTCTATCAACTAAACCGCGACAAATATTGTGAAACAAGTACAAATACGATGAGCAGTTTAAATATTTACTTCATGAGGAGACGAAACGAAGGCAGCGATGGATTTATCCAGAACAACCCCGACATCCACAGTGGACGCACTCGACAATCCGACCCTAGGAAATTGAACCATAATAGTCCTGCATCATTGGCCGCAATTTTATTTGAAAAAGTTCTACGATTTGAAGTAGAAGAAAGTACCAAAAGTATTTAAAAGTTAATGCGAATAACAGACTTGCATGACATTGTTAATAATTATGCTTACTTGCTCACTATTTACTATACTGTACTTACCAATTAAGTTAGCATCCGCAATCCCTTCCTTGATGCAATAATCATATAGTTCTGAAATAAAATGTTAAGTCTTTATTAAACTAACTCTTACAATGAATTACCAGCTCACACATTTATGGAAAAATCTCTTGTAGAATTACTGCCTCTCGCACTTACCTCGGCTAATGGCTTTTCGTCTGTAAAACAAGTCATAAACATAGCGGGATCTCTGATGATGAATTTTGAATATCGGCCACAGCGATTCAACTTTCCGCTTTCCTTCGTGGGGCTCTGCTTCAGCTGAAATATAGAAAAATAATATTCCACATTAATTAATACAACAGTTAATGAAAGTCACAAGTACAAATTCAAATTAGCCTTAATTAGCTCCTAATTATGTTGGATTATATTTAATTGGATTGGACTTCTAATTTACCTTCTCTCATTTTCTGTTCCAGTTCCTCCAAAGTAGGCTCAATCAGTTCCCAACCATCTGGTGGGGGCTTACGGCTCCTTCGTACTTTCGGCATGATTATTTTTAACTGGATTTCACAAACACTAAATTGTAGCCGTTTTTAATTAGTCATTATCCTCATTAAATCTCACTAATCTTATTACTTTCGTCTGCACGAGCAAATACGATATTTTGAACTTGTTTATGTTTTCTATGAGGACTTTTGAATGCGACTATCTCGCGGTTTCTCGTTCACTCTATGGCATCTGCAGTGACAGCCTTTGTTGAGTGCACAGCTATAATGCCCTCCCGAGCAGAACAGCTTTTCCGTGTGCGTTTCGGATTGGGTTTTAGTATTTAATTGCCAATAATTGTCAATCAAGTCTAGTAATAATTAAATGAATGAAGGCACCGCTAAATTAAGCAAACAATGGAATAATCTCATTTACAAGTGTGCCAGTTATATTGGAGCGGCAGGACAGCAATAAATCCATGAAAAAGCATTCTTGCTCTTAGTTCTACTACATTCTCCTTAGTAGTTAACCGTCTCGTTTAAGCTTAATTATTTATTTGATTTTCAAGGTGAGTCTGTACCCCCCAATCATTCAATAGTGTATAAATTCGCAGTCCATCGCGTATGTCATGAACACATTATTATTGCCTCATCCTTCATATCGTTCGTTCTGCCTGGATACTGGATCCTATGCCTATGGAGTTTTCGTAGCAGATATCGATCCGCGAGCCATGCCATCCGATCCTCAACTCTACTCCATTATTTTTAGGATACTTCCCCCCTTTCATGTTCGTTCACGTTTGCTTGCACGAAAGGAAAACTTTCACCAAAGCTCCAGTACTTCCAGCAGAGCTGCTCCAACACGCAGCAACATGTGCACATCTTCATCGCTACACTTTCTCCTCACCACTTTCTCTCAACCGTAGTAAAGTATCACATCACATCTTCGGCAAAATGATATTTTTTTAATAATTCTCATTCTCATCTCGTTTAAATTGGAAGGAGAGAAGGGAAAAGCTCAAGCAGCAAAGCAACAGAGAGTATAGGAATCCTTTTTTTTCTCCAGGAGTAATATAAGTAAATACAAATACTGGACAGGGATCAGCTCAACACACGATTTTTTACATACATCGAATCCATCTTCCGTGCTTTGAGTGAGGATTTTGTGGTTGTGCACCTTCCCGGAATTTCTTTCTTCAACTTTTTCCTTCCCCTCCAATTTCCAGAAAGAGGCCTGCTTCTACTGATATTATTATTACGTCGCAAATTTTCCAAAAATATCGTCGCAAAAGGTCACACTCCCCAACCAAAATCCTTTTGAATAGATAGGAAGCGGAAGTTTTAACGGATTCTTTTGAAATGGACGTGGGAGACTCGATGAGGTCCTCCTTCGCTTACGAGCATCCAGCCTACCAGGGCCCGATCCAGGTTCATTATAATCCACGTAAGTCTCTCCTTACCTAATTAAAAATTAGTTTACATTTTACCTCCGCAGTATTTTCAAAATAAGGATGCTACGTACTTACTTAATACTTCCCCCTCATTATGTGATCCTCATTATTATCTTTCCGTAGCTGATGGGGAGTTCAACATTTGGATGTATGCAATGATTGGGGTGGGCTCCGCATTCATTATTTTCGTCATCGCCAGCATCTATCTCATGTGGTAATAATGTCCTTCATCAAATATTATCTAGTGCTCTGGATAACTTCCTGGAAAGAACACGTGATTAAAATGTGTCGATTTCTATTTTAGCAAAAGCCCAGCCGGGAACGAGCCAGCTCCTTTGCGCCGACATCCTACGAAAACCACCGCACATCGCACCTTTCTCAACATCCCGAGTCCAAAGGAGCACCTTTAATTTAGCACTCATTTTCTAAAATGTTCAATCTCACAAAAAAGTTTGTATACCTGATTCAAATTTTGAGATTATAAGTACTTACATCCTGTGAAGGTACCTCCTACTTAGAGAATGCCGGAAGCAACGAAAGCGATTTATTAGGTAGTAAATGGAATAATGCATTAGCTAATTAACTTTCAATCATCTCTACTTACGCACTTCAAACATCTATTTATGTATTTAATATTGATTGATTCTTCCATGAAAAGTAAGATCATGGTATTATCATGATATTATGAAAAAAGGAAATGTTTTTTCAATTCGTAAATTATTTTAATACTTAAACTGCAAAATATGTGAAGTTAAAGTTGAACTTTCTTAACAATAATTGTTTATAATTAATAATTACTGCTTATTCGTCGATGTTAAAAATAATGAGTTATTTTATTTGATTTCTGAATTCAATTAAATATGAAAATATCTAAATAAATGTGTCGTTTTTCTTCCATGAAAAATCAGTTTCACTATTTCGTGCATACTCTACTTGCCTCCTTGAACGCTGCTCCTTATCCAGCATCATGATTTATGCCTTTCATAATCTTTTGTCGTTTAAGTATTGAATTTTCCTCACACGCGAAAGCCCAAGATCCCTAGAGAATTAAAATTATATTTATGACTTCAACAACCCTATCGTTGCCACAAATCCCCTTTAAAAATCCTGAAAATTGAGCAGTAGACAAATAGCCAATTGTCACACGAGCGGATAAAAATCCACTCCAATTACGAATTAGCGCTTCTCACGAAAGACTTAAGTCTCTAAGAGAAGGGTGTAAAGCATTATTATTACGTGACGCGTGGCAATTTAACAGCTTCAAAACCAGACATTGTACACGCTTCCCTGAGACCAGGGGAGGATTACACAGCTTCAATATTTAATCGAGGTCAAGAAAAAAAATCAGACATTATGTGGTGACATGGCATGTGGCAATGGAAATCGACGACGAGACGAGACATCAGTCGAACGGAGTGTTCTCGAGCAGGTGAATGGTAAGTAAATCCCCCGCACATGCCAACCCAAGAGCACCCACCGCAGCCCTCCACAGATTTCATAACAGATCACTTGAGCCAGAGCTAAGCCTGCATAAAGCGGCTCACCTCTCCATCTCGATCCCACTCGACTCCTCCGGTGCGACGTACAAAAGACTCGGGGAAATCAGTTGGAGTTGGAAATTGGAATTATACAATACAGTAATACAATGCCCCTTCCCCAGTAGCATCCTGCTAGGAACTCCGGTATACTACTCAAGTACTTATTTCTCCTCAATTGTACCTGGAATGGATTGAAATGGAATATCATTATTATTGGTTTTACATAAATAGACGCATTATTGCATTATTCCCTACTGGTTTTGGTCTCCTTGATCCGTCTTAATCTTGAGTGAATGCGACAGCCCAATCTTATTCCATGGATCCTTTCCAAAAATACCTTTCCGTGGAAAAGCGAAACCTTTCTGGAGAAGCAGGAATCTTTGTCCTACCCACGCTCATAGAATGTCTTCTATATGAAAAACTTGCTTCTAAATCGAACTTAAATCCAATATCCTTCTTCAACCTTGCCTATTCTTCGCACAAGAATGCAAAAATTGAAAATAAAATGCTAGGGGCAAGTGATATATGTAGCTGTATTGGAGGAAGTACTTACTTACTTAGGTATTCGCTAATAAAACAGCCTTATTTTCCAAAGAGTAGATTCCAATAAAATTCCAAAAATTGACTCTCGGTTACGGTTACATACTCGATCAATTTCCCAAAATTACTTAATCCAATATGTAGACTTTCCAGAGCTTTCATAATGATTACGCTTTCATCACCATCATTATTATCATCATCATAGTCATCCAATTAGCGTCGAATGATAAACACCATCATCCACCCCCCGTGTTTCCACTTCCATCCTTCAAAATCCTCCTCCAACTCCAACTCTTCTATTTCCCACCGGATCGAGACGCTATAAATATTATTTCTCATGCCCACGTCTGCCTCCAAGTTTTCAGCTCGTGTTCCCGTCAACGAACAAAAACAAATCACAGATCAAAACAAGATTCCCTTCCGTCTCTTCCGCCCAAATCCCTGAAGTTTTAACTACTAGAAAATTGAAAGTTTTTGAGGAGGAAACTACTAAAACGTGGCTCAGCTTTTGCTCCCGCTCCCTCCACCTCCCCCTCCACTCCTGGCGTCCTCGCTAATGAGCCTTGGAAGGAAAACATTCCCGTTCCCCGTCTAAATATAAAATTTTTTGAGGGGGTTCATGTTTTTCTGTTTTGCTCACCCAAAAACCTCGCGGCATAAATAATAGATCAGTCAGATCAGGCAGGCTGAGTTCTCCCATCATGCGAAAAAGACGCAAAAAAAACTTGTCAACTAGTCAGTCAGAAATAGAGAACACATAAAAATGCTGAAAATATATCAATCACCGCCAACATCACAGCACAGCCTTCCACATCCACCTGTTGTTTGCTCCAAATTACCCGATTCTTGCGGATCAGTGAGCATATTTTTTTCTGAAAGAGAAGGAGAAATCCCGCTTTCTTCTGTTCACACATCATGCTCCCTGATTATGTGATCAAAGGAGATCACGAAAAACAGCTTTCACTCTCCCCATCTTCCTTTCTTATTCTGATGCTTTCACCTCATCTCTTCCGCTCATTAGACATCACGCATCATGCTCCCTGATTATGTGATCAAAGGAGATCACGAAAAACAGCTTTCACTCTCCCCATCTTCCTTTCTTATTCTGATGCTTTCACCTCATCTCTTCCGCTCATTAGACCGTGCTTGGAAAAGACGGACAAAGCAACCAAAATAGGCTTCTATCCTGGCCTTAAGCATTTCCCAAACCCCCTAAGAAGGGATATGATCTGCTCAACTCTCCATTTTAAGTAATTCATCGATAAATTATTTCCTGCATGAAATCAGGTAGTCCAAATCATAAATACTTCCTCCTCATCCTAAACTAGGCACACTTCCTCTTCCTCCGATCATGATCCCTTATCCATTCCAATCCTATTTAATTTGCTAATAGAATCCTGCAATCCTCTTACTCTGGGGCTATTTGAAACTCCATCGAGGAGAAAAATTCTAAATCCTAAGGGATTTCGCCCCCGGTCTAGCGTCCATATTAACTTTTGTAAAGTTCACGAATCTTTATACAACTCCACCTGGCTTCTCGCTCCCCTGCGCTAATAATAGGTACCTACTTACTTACCCAACACCATAATTCCTTTCCGAGTCGATCGAGTTGGTGTTACTCAGAAATCGGAAAATATGTATGCAAATGGGGAGCTGCGTGCGTATTAATAACCAGAATTGGGGGGAAAGTGCCAGCCAGGGAAGCCATAAAAGTTTTTACTTCGCTTAAGTATGCCTTGTTGGTTGATGTGATGACGTGGATTGTACATGGCTAACCAAACCAACCAACCAAACAACCTACGCCAAAGTCAATCCAGGCCAGGCCAGGCTCGGCCGCACGAGCCGGATTACTAGCACGGGGGCTTTATCCCTTATTCCGGAAAATTTTAATTGATCCGCTCCTAAATACATCCATTATTCCACTCTTTAGAGTCTAAAAGTAGTAAGCTGCATGTCGTTGTCGTAGTCGCCGTCGAGAGCACTTGTTTACGAGATGAGGCATAAGTACATGGTTTGGCATTTGGAAGGTACGAACGAAGCGAAGGTGGATGACTCCGCACGAGGAATATACATTTTTTGAAAACCGCGGGCGTCGGTTCAGACTTTTCAATTTGTAATGAGTCATGAATTCATTTTCCGCCGGTTGGGTCGTAGCCTGGCTTACCATATGATTTTAACATTTCAAAACACGGAGCAGAATCCACTGGTGATTTTAGAACGAGTCGCAATAATTTACGTGACAGACCTACGACATCCTCAAAAAAAAAACAGATTCATTTCGTTTGTGTGTTTTTTTAGGAAAGTTTGATGGGCTGGATTTCATTTTTTAACATTTGAAGGAAATTTGGATCCCGATACGTATTGTACTACGGGATTTTAAAGTATTTTCTCCTCAGGATCAGGTGATTCCACGTGATTTGAAAATCCCAAAATTAAGCATCCGGGATCGATTCCAAAGTTCAAGTCAGTAAATATTCTTCGTAATCTTTGGTATTGTGCACGGATCCATCCATTTCCTTTCGGGAGACATCGATATTATCCACCAAGGTCTCAAACCCAGTGCATCATCTTCTAAGGAGCCAATACAATACATAAAACATTCCCCGTCACAATCCTAAATACAATTACTACTTAAAATACAATTAAATTCGAGGAAAATTGTAAGCTGAGCCTCCACCTTGTGTTGAAATTCGTGGAAAAAGGTAAACACTCTCATTCCAATTTACAGGAATACCAATAATACTCAATAAGTTATTCCTCCTCCAGTTTTTTGGTTCTGGTTCCCCATTAAAAACGAAATGACAACCATTCTCAGGAAAACAACAACTTGCGCAACAAAAGAAATGAAGATGACTTTCACTCTGTTTTCCAGAAACAACAAGTATAAGCCGTTTGAAGGCTTTTCTCAGGCACTGAAATACGGATCGACCGCACTAATTTGGTTTTTCCAACTTGGAGAACAAAGCTCGGTTCGGGGATGTTTTGAGAACAAAAAGGATTCTTCCTCATCACATCACATTCGCACCAACCGTTAAGAAGATGAGGTAACATAATTCTCATTTCATTATTAGTGCCTTCATCAGATCAGCTTTTCCTTTTTTCCTCCGGAGGATGATGACTGCTGACATTTCCATCCCGATCAAAAGAAACTATAAAGTTTGGGAAGAATGAGTTACAAAAGGCAATAATTCCATTTTCACTGGATCTCCATTGTGTAATGAGCTCACTCATCGTCAGTACAAGAAGTACTTCCTCTGTTGATGAAATCGCGCGTCTTTCGAATCAAAGGAGAGCAAAGAAAGTAAAAAAAAACTTTTCTTATTTTTCGGGGAAAGCAAAATCTTCAAGTGTATTTTTAAGCGATTGACGTCCACAAAAGTTGACAGTTGCCAACAATTGTCTTGAAAGGAATGAGAGCATTCCTTTCCCTAAATGCCAGTTTACGTAAGCAGAGGAAGGAGTGAAGTGGAAGTGAGAAATGGAATACCTACCGCAGCATCATCAGATCAGTAGTAATAATGCTAATGGTTATGCTATCACATCACACCTCTGTTGAATCTGGAACTGGATCTGGATTCTGGAATCTTTTGGATACAATCATAAGGAATCTGATGATGATGATGGTGATCATGATATGATATCATAGCATCGTCATTTGATAGATCCGCTTTCTTCTTCTTCTTAAATGGCCTTGCTTCCTCCACCTCAGTTGTTGNAATCTGATGATGATGATGGTGATCATGATATGATATCATAGCATCGTCATTTGATAGATCCGCTTTCTTCTTCTTCTTAAATGGCCTTGCTTCCTCCACCTCAGTTGTTGAGGGAAATAAAAGTACGGAGTACTCGTGATTCATTCATCCTCGTTTGTCAGCATCCCTACCCCAAGATAGATTTTTCTGTGCGGGGCAATAATGTGACAGGACAACGTGAGTCTGTGATTCTCCGATTTTCCCCTCAGCTTCCATAGAGCGAATGGAAGAAAATGAGGCTCAAGGAATCAAGACGAAGAAGACATCATTGTGCAGTTGACGTGGATTGCTTAATGATGCTCGCCTACGTGTAGCCCCGAAAAAAATGAGCAAATGGTAATAATGCCTTCGAGCAAAAGTACTGAGACCTATACCAGTACTAATACGGTTAGTAATTTATTGTCAAAGATGAAAGAGATCTTGGTAGGCTAGATGGAATTAAGGAGCTTATGGATGGATGATAATGATGATGACGATGATGGTAGTGGTGGAGGCTCAGGTATTAATGATCATGAATCACAATGAGTGGTGGTGATACTGGCTTCTCTGGTGGGAGTTTCAAAGGGGGAACATAATCAGATTTCAGAGAATCAATCTGCGAAAGAAGGGCAGCCCTCCCCTCCTAATTAATTAGCATTTGCTTGATTCGAGATAGATATGCATACCTAATATACTGCATGACAATTTTCGTGATGATCTGATGATGATGGCAAAAGATGAGTTAGTATTACGCTCCACTTAATAATACTTTGTTAGCTGCGGTCCGGGCTCCGGGCAAAGTTCACAGTACAGTGGAATTGGACTTTGGCTCCTTGAGAATTACAGGATTATTACCAAAGCCACGCCACGAGCCTTTTGTTGGAAGTGGGGAGTGGGACATGTAATAATCATAAGTGGATACTTGAGTGAGCTTTGCCTTCAGAAAATTACTATATTTTTGCTCATCTTTGTCCCCGTGTAGGTAGGAGTAGTCAGGCCAGGCCAAGGGAAGATGATTGTAATGGTGGCTGACTGTGAGATGGGATGTGATTGTGATCGTGAGTGAGTGAGCGGGCGAGCGAGCATGCATGCATCACTGATGCTGGAGAAAGTGATGCTCGCTCCTGCTGCTGCTCGTTCATGTATTTTTCAGCGGGGATAAAAGGATCGCTTCCCCGTGAAGCTGGGATCAGTGCTCAAGAAACTTTCTCCAGCGAAGTGGCTCTTCCCTTCTAGCTCCAGGAGCAGAGTCAGCAGCTATTTATACAGACTTTTGCTACTGAGAAGATCCAGATCTCAGGAGAGAGTTTCATTTTGCCCCGAAGGTTCATTCATCATTCAAGAAAGAAGAATATAAAGTGGGACCGGGGGAATAAGGGACAATGAGAGACAACATAATGGCCGAAGTTGAAACTACCCACCCTCCCAATTTGGAGAGCTTCTCGAGTGAGAAGGAGTCCGAGATTTGTGGAAAATTCCAGGAGGAAATGGGCTTATCCGAGGAGGAGCATGAAAATAAGGAGCGGGTCGAGGAGGAGGACGATGAGGTGGAAGAGGAGGATGACGATTTGGAGAGTAACATGTACCTCCTGGGTGTACTGGACCAGGATCTAATCAACGGGTGGGAAGCATGGATGGCTGTGCTCACCTCCAAGGAGTATCTCACAGGTGAGGGGGAATAAATAAATAAGTATCTGACGGAAATAATTGGGATTTCGGATTAATTCCGGAATTTCTTGGATCACGTTCTCATATTTGGGAGTTTTTCTCACTGAATTTATTATTACCAGCAGATTTCACCGACCTCTCATTTAACGAGTTGATGGAACGGTGCATGGGCAGTAATAATGACCAGCTTCCGCCAGTTGCATTCCCGATGGAGGGTAATGTCATCTCCAAGCCACCATCTCGCCGCTCCGCGCAACCCAGGAAGAGGTGCATTCTCCTGTCAAGAAAACAATGGAAGTCCTTGGCACACTTCATGAACTCCTTCCAATCACATCTGCTTGGAGGAGCGGAAGCGTGGCTCAAGAAATTGTTTCAGAATCATAACTCAAAAAGCCAAGGACAGCAGTCCTTGTGGACAAATCTGGCGAATGAGTGTTGCCACTCGGAGACGACCGTGTGCAAGAAATGGATCTCCGTGAAGAAGGAAGAGCACGGGAAAAGTACTAAGAAGCGGTGCTTTGGAGGACCAAAATCTCAACGGGGAGGGGGATTCTCCGCGATGGGGAAAATGCGAATAGAAATTAGGACTGATGAGCTCACATCTCCCGCAATTGATGCTGAGGAGGACTCCTTGAAACTGATGGAGAACCAATGGATCCGCATCAAAGTGACCATGTTCAGCTCGGCGGTGGACTTC
>JAHZNH010000368.1:0-10385 GCA_027744355.1 Tyrannoseira gladiata
ATACTTACCACCACACGCCTTCAAAAGTAGCTTAGGTATTTCATTAAGATCATCTAACGTCTTTTTTGGAAAGGGCTGACGAGATAGGAATTGCCGCATCAATGATGTAGCAACAAGGCACAATATCCATTTTCCACTATTGTGAAAAGTTGGGGAGAGAAATGAATAAGTTGTGTATGGAGTCCCTTAAATAACTCTACTAGTTTCTAATGAGGAGGCGCAGGTGCATGTAAGTACCTAAGTAGCTGCATGAATTCTCGAGATGTGACAACCCCACTCCCTATGACAAGGGAGTGATGAACCATTTGCTGGAAGAAAAATCCTGACTGACTGAGTTGGGTTTTCCGAGATGTGGACTTGGCTCATTCAGGAAGCAGTCCTAGAATTCCTCGAAATTCGCAACTTCATCGAACTGCTGCCAAGAAAGAAATGGGATTCGTAGGATATTGTGCAACCGCACATAAGAGTAAACTTGATCCTTTCATACATTGTTCTCAATCGTTGCTTCTTGACTTCGACCAGCATAACATGTCAGGATGGATTAGCAAGAGAATAACGAACTACTTGTCAAGCGCCTGCTCTGGCTTCACACTTGCGGAATAGTAGAAAAATGCAAAGATGTCGTTATTATCTCACTCACTTTTCTTGCTACTATTATTAATATTAATGTGTGATATGATGTGGCTGTTGAAAAAAAAATCTATATATGCATATGCGTATGAGGACTACCAAGATTTTTAGTATTTTTTGACGCACTTCTGTGCATTCGTTACGTGAGCCTTCGCACTCGTCATCGTCATTAGCCATAGAGCCCTTTGCTTCTATGCAGTGCGGAGGTACAACAACATTTTTTTTTGCTACGAAAATTTACGCAATATTTTTTTCGTAGTTTATTGCATTATTATGATTGCAATTATTGCATGCTTGCATACGATTTTAGTTCGATTACCAAGCTGATACGATGACGAAGATCGTGGTGGTGGTGGTGATGAATCAAACGTGTTTGCTAAATAAATATTTTATAATGTAGTACGAGATGTTGTTTCATGCTCTTGACTTCAAAATTTTACGTATGTGCACTCCTCACTAAGCGGTTTCATTTTTCCCAAGTTGGACTACTAAAAAGTCTTATTCTGAGGCACGCAGGCAAGCAAAATGCATGATATCGTGATTTCTTACTTAGGGTTCCACTATTGGTACACCTAGTGGCGGTGGGGTGGGATGGAGTGCGAATTGTGGAAGAGTAAAGTGGTAATTGACACGATACCATTGACAATTTAATTGCTTTGTTCGTACTTCCAAACTGGCTGCGCTCAGAGACTGAGCTTAACACGCTCTTGAGGCGCTTGTTCGTCTGATAAGACTGAGGACTGAATCGTATTTACGTATTAGTTTTTTTTCTCCTTCATTTCATTGTCGATCGTGATCGATGAGGTCCAACCAATTCAGCAAACCTATCAAAATGTTTCGTGGTACACGCTCTAGTTTTAACAGTTCATCGAAATCGATTTGTTAACCGTGATCAAAATTACTTAAAGTGTTTCGTTTTTCCTCACTTCCAGAGTGCACTGGAGAAACGAGAAGAAGAACAACAGAAACCCCTGGTGGAAACGTGATTACGGAAGAACATCTTAACGGATAACTAACTACGCTACAAATTGGATAAGAAGCTGAGGCGCTCTAGTACTCTCTCACTTACCTCACCGTCCTCGTCTTCCTTGTAAATATTCAAAGTCACAATGAGGCTGACAATCTTGGTATTGGTGGCGGCCACAGGTTGGCTAGCGACCTTAGTGAATGCAGTTCCTGTATCTTTTGATCTGGACGATAACAAACCAAATTCAGACCTCCTCTCCCAAGCAGAATTCTCCCAGAAAAGACTACAGCGCCGAGCAGAAGACAATGCACCCGCTGCGTCATCCTCATCCGCTTCATCAACTTCCGAAAAGTCCGTCTCCTCCTCCTCGACAAGCACGGAGGGCCAGACTGCTCAAGCCAGAGAAGTAAGTGAAAAATCCTTGATTTCTTCGGTTCATCTAATCATGCCTTATCATTTAAATTCTTCCTTCCCAGCATAACTCAATTAGGCACTTGTAGGTACTTACCTAATTTGGTTCAGCCAGATTCTTCAGTGTTCCTTCACCCTCTTTGAATGTAGTAGTCCTGTAACCAAATATAATAACAATCTCATTTTTTATTCCATGCCCATTACCGTTTTGAAGTGGTACTTAAGTATTAAACTTTAAATCTGCTTTATTTTACCAAGTTAGTGGTGGTGATATATAGCAACAATCCTTCGCGACCTTTACCTAGTTGGAAGAAAACGAGTGTGGTGGTTTTTATGTATTCCTCTAAATTGGCTATCATTTAGCCAAAACTCTCATATTAAAGGTGCACCGCATGATTTTATTTAATGCCTTCATTCAGCCACTCTCCGTAATTCGTCCATTCATTAAAAATACACCACTGCAGAACAAAAAAAAATATCAAAGGTTTCGCGTGTGGACTACCCTACTCAAGTCTCCCATGATCAGGACAATTTTTTTTCTTGGGGGTTTGTTTATCAAAATTACATACCTTTTAAATCGTTCAAAAAAGCGTTTGTCGTTTTACACATGCGTGCGCTGTATTCTCCACCCCTTCCTTCGGTTGGTTGTTAGTGTGGCCCTTAATCGTGTAAAAAATGCAAGTTCGACTTAAAATCACCTGTAGCTACACTTAAGTTCTTCAAAGTGAATACCATTATCAAGTTTTCAATATTCAGGATATGCACAGAGGGATTAATATGTAGCCTTTGTCCAATGACATCTATATCAATCAGAGCATTTTTCACCTCAAGATTTTTTTTCCTCTTAGATTAAATTGCACCATCTTCCATGCTAATAGTTTACTTCAGCAAATGAGGTAATGATAGGTTTAATGACACCTCCATCAGTGAATATCTCCCGTGTGTTCCCTTGAAAGCCGGCACAAAAACTTGTGTGATCCCCCTTGATAAATCATTTCATGTCGACATTGCATTTCTAATCGTGATTATGAGTTGTTACTTATCACTTTCATGCATCAACCCAAGAGAAGTCGGTGAAAATGCTCAAGACTGTTAATACTTGCAACTTTGCACATTTGTCCTTGTCAAAGTGCTGGTGATTTTTTTGCAGTGAAATTGTAACAAACTTGTGAAATTTGTCGACAAAAAAATTGGTTTTGACGTGAGAACTGCACAGCCTCCTATTATCGCAATAAAGCCCTATAGGCTTCTTTTTTTCTGAGGATCTGTAACAGATTCGAATCGTTATTTAGTTAATCTGGTAAACGCTTTGAAGCTCAAAGAGTGTAAATTACTTTTATGTCTTCAAGATGCATCAAGGTGATGATCACACTGGTTGTAGAACGTATAATGGGCGTTACGAAAACAATGTTTTCATAATAAGCCCACTCGTCTTTTTTCTGAATTAGAAATACGATATCCCACAAGAAGCTGTGGTTTGACGTAAGAGGCGTGAAGTTTTGATGAGATTTTTACTCCAAAAATGAAAAGTGCCATGAAGAACAGGCCGTCTATAGCAGTGAAAAAAAAGACTTTTAAAGGGAGCCATATTATCACCATCTAATTTGCCGGACTATTTGGTTTTATGGGCGACGCTTTGAGCGTCCAGCGGTGAGACTAAAACATAATAAGCCCACTCGTCTTTTTTCTGAATTAGAAATCCAATATCCCACAAGAAGCTGTGGTTTGACGTAAGAGGCGTGAAGTTTTGATGAGATTTTTACTCCAAAAAAGAAAAGTGCCATGAAGAACAGGCCGTCTATAGCAGTGATAAAAAAGACTTTTAAAGGGAGCCATATTATCATCATCCAATTTGCCGGACTATTTGGTTTTATGGGCGACGCTTTGAGCGTCCAGCGGTGAGACTAAATACACAAAAATAAAAAGTTTATTAGAAAGAAGAATCATAACGTTTTTTGGACTTTACGCCAATCTACACGGCTGAGATAGTATGTATTGCTTCATTTTACCGATTTTTTTTTGTCTCAAATGCATGCGAAATGAAATTAAAAAATGGGCTAACGGAGACACCTCATATTTGCACACCCATACTTACATCGAGCAATACGTGATACGGTGAATGCACGAACAGATTCATTGGAAGATTTTATGACTGTTTATTACCCCTCGCCACAAAACAAAACGTTACGGTTTCATAACCGTCGTCTTGGTGTAGGTATCCCTTCATTAATTAATATTGATAAATGAGCTCGAGTGGAGTGGCAATCACTGCACTTGTGAATGAAAGATGATGATGATGTTATGCAAGAGAACAAACTTCGCATCTCACGTTTCGAGATTAGCTTCAGCGTCGTCATTTTTTGAAGTCCTTATCTCACTTAAATGGACTTGTCTTGCTAGGGGAATAAAAAAGAGCATACGAGACGATATCGTGGACGTTTTGCGAGCTTTGAATTTGCCTGATGACTTCGCTGATGCAGCCCCATCGGCGTCGAATAGCAAAGACTCGAAATCCAACAGAGATCCCATCTTCCACGACCAGTTCCAACAGTCGAGTTGACTCACCAAACCCCACCATTCCGTCACCTGTTGCATCTTCTGCTTCCTCAGAATCCTCGGTGGTTGCTTCCAGTTCTCCCCGTATTGCCAGACAATACTTCATGACTGGAAATGCCATGTTGGACAAGATCATGAACTGCCCTTGCCAAAAGGACCAACTGAATGCGGTTGGAGTGAAGGGTGTTGAATACTCAAATCAGCCAAATCCAGCCATTTACCGTGATCCACCCTACGGACCTAACAATCTCGGACCTGGAGATGTCATCGCCACAAACTTGAAGAGTGTGGGAGGAACTACAGGAAACGTGTTCGGACAGTTGATTAGGCTCATCTTAGGACTTCCCAATTTGGCCCTGTCACTCCTCAAACCTTTGGTTGTCGGTGCGGCGGATACTCTCGCCCAGACCACTGATGCTGCCGCTGGCGTCACTCAACAAGCTGCGAAGAGTATTCCAGTTGTAAGTTTTGCGATAATGACATTTTATGAAATTGATGGAAGGTGCATGAAAAAGTAAGATTGATTACGATACAAATATTCACTATTCATGAGCATGGTTCCAGTTTCTCCTGAGTGAGACTCTGATGTATGAACTTGTAATTTTGCTGTAATTTGCATGAAAAATCTCCCTTTGCTTTTAATAATTATGTAGTTGTTATTGGTAGGGTTTTTGGAGTTTTTATTTTTCCTGGATTTTTTTCCTACTCTTAACTTCAGGAACTCTACCATGCTTTAGAACTTGTGAAGCTCTCAAAGTCTATTGAATATTGTCAAAAGCTAATAGAAATAATTCTATCAAGAAATCAATGCATTCATATCAGCTTAAAAGTGTGCAGTAAAAATTGATCATTTTTTTTTCTCATGAATTCGGGAAGAGATCCACGTACGAAGTCAGTATATGCAGTTTTACCTGCATTTAAAATAGTCAACGAACCATTTCCTATGCATTTGTAGAGAGGAGGAGGATATGAAAATCAGAAAGGAAAGGAAAAGATACTTTAATGTTCACGTATTATTATTATTTTTTTTGAAAATGCATTGTGTTCAAAAGTAAACGGGGAAATGATATTGCTGCCATTTAAACTACACTGCAGTGATTTTTTCCCTATTGAATCGAGATCTCATGAAAAATCTCATGAGGAATTAAACAAGGCATAAAATATGGACGGATGTATGTATCTATGTGTCATGCATATTTACTTTCATTCTCAGATTCGAAACTAACTAGGCACGATGAGGGTCTACTAAAATGGGGATTTTATCGTTGCCCATCATTATATCAAATTCGAAAGAGCGATATGATATGGTTCGTTGCGAATCAATCGTACCAAAATTTTGTAGTAATAATATCATCCACTTATTTTTTTTTTCAAAAATCGCGTTCAATCTGATTATCTATCTGATCTCATTTATTGCTGCTTTTGATATTAATGTAATTATTACCACTACGTAGTTTAACTCCTCCAACTTTGAGGGAAATATTATACGGCATTGCAATTTAGAGTAAGTATAGTAATGAGTGTTGCAAGTAAGTTACAGTGATCGAAATGAGCAGCACGTGCTCCGTAGTCTTTAATTTTGAATGATTCAAAAAAATATGCCGAATCTGTAGGGGCTTTTTTATAGCATGATTTTTTTCGACGCGCATGTAAAATGCTTGCTTGTTATTATTTCATCAGAAATTCTGAATCGAATTGACACAGTCGATCAGTGAAGTGAAGTGAGTGGTAAGCGTTTTGAAGTAAAAGTAAAGCAGTGGATCGGATTGTGTGATGAGGTTGACGGACACGCCTAAACCGGAGGCTGTGTTATTGTTGTTCCTGCATGACATTTCGACATTGTTTAATGAGTGCTTTTGATGAATTGCAAATCAATCTCTACATGCTATAGCGCTGTGATACCTACTCTATTTATTTTCTTAAATTGGGGTGGCTGTATTGATAAGTCTGTAGTTAGTGATTTAGTTTTTAAAAAAATATCTTGCTTTTAACTTTTCTCCATCAACAAGGCATACGTCAAGCATTTGTGGGTGAAATGTACATACATACTTATCTAAATTCATGGGTCTCTCTGTCGCTTTCCATTTTTTTCTTGTATAGAAATAAGATCAACTGATCCAATTCTCTTCTCACTCCTCTCATTTTAGGCTGTCAGATCAGGAGCTCTTGTTCTCAAGAAGTTGCTTGAAACAGTCGGAGACGTTACTGGAGGACTTCTCCACGTCCTCTCGAACTTGGTTGCCTCCTTGGCAGCTGCGAAGACGAGCTTGTCGGGAACGCTCCCGTTCGCCTTCGACATCCTGGGAGATGTCAGTGGTCGTGTCTCCCAAACCGTTGGTACAGCAGTGGACTGGGTCTCCGGCACGAAGGAGATCCTCGCCTCTGGAGTCATTCAAGCAGCCAAAACGAAATCGAATCTCTTCTCAGGTCTTGTGGAGGGAACAAAGGGATTCGGTACTGGATTGTTGGAGGGTATCAAATACGGAGTTAATGATGAAACTCCACCACAGCAAGAGGCTGGATGGAAGCGTTAACTTAAAGTCATTCCTATTATTAGTACTTTTACTAGTACATTTTAATTTTAAATAGTACTATTAACTAATTGAGTTTTTTGTTGACGAGATGAAAAAATGAAGCAAAATAACTGACGAGTCCATATTAATACTAAGCATTTTTTTTCGTCTCCACAATGTTTTATCTTTAGGTATAGCGTCAAGGAAAAAAGAATCTGCCACGTTTTTATGTAGTTTATTTTTATGTAAAAAAGAGCCCCTCTATATAAAAGCGCTATATCTTCTCATACGGAATGCAGCCCGATATTTTTGTTGCCGCATTTTTAGTCATAATTAACAGCTCAAGTAGTATTTTTTAAAAAATAATATTCATTACATAAGACCTTTCTTCTTTCTTTCGCTGTCACTTCATTTAAATGTCCAAATTTTAAGTGAGAAGTAGCATGAGTACTAACTTGGGAAAGATGATAATTGGAACGAATTATTTTATTTAGCTTCATGTATCCCTATATTTTCTTCCTTCAATCACGATATATGTTTAAGTCAAAACTATATGGAGAAGTCCATTTTTTGTGTGCCGAAATCCTGTTTTGTTACTAAAGCATGTTCTTCCGTAAGAGGTCGTTTGATAAATGAGCTAATATAGGGATAAGATTTAATTTAGAACTAGTTGCTATCAAAGATGAAGATGTATGTGAGCTAATAATTTTTAATTATACTTTTTGTTTCTTCGTCCATCCTACTATATTAATCTGTACAGCTTTAAATTTACTAAGCGAACTGGTTTTATGGAGAGGCCCCACTAGAATGAAGCGATCTCCAATCGCTTCGAATCCCTATTTAAATGGTGCTATTATAGGAATTATGAACATCTTCAAAACATAATTCCAATGATCTATAAAAAGAACTTACACTTTTCAGAATGGTGAGAATATACAAAAAGAGAGGAAAGTAATCATCATTTGGTGGGCGTGGGTGCAAAAAACCGTCTTCCATCAACTGAATAATGTGATAAGTATGAATGTAGTATATTTTGTGTAGTGCTGATGTAACTGAAAGAGGATTTATGTTGCAGTAGTTATTATTAGAAAGTATGAAAATGTTTCAGGCAACGGAAAAAAATATTATTTGATGATGCCGATCAAAACAGAGAGAATATATTAGTGTAGAATTTAAATGTTTTATTAATATTATTTTATGATCTTCCTTGTTGTCGTCTTAACAGCAAGGGAAATTACATATCGACAAACTATGGTTAAAACAAGTCATTCAGAAATCAGAAAGCTATCTAATACATACATCCAACTTTTGTATTAGCTTCGTTGCAGTGAAACGTTTGATCGGATTTTTTAAACTGACCAGCCCATATAACGTTTCGTGCTACTTTCTTTAATCCGGTCACTTGAAGTTGAAATGCTTTTGAGTTTGTGGCTTGTTGAAAAGGAGGAAAAACGAAGAACATTCTGAAAACAATATCGAATCGAATGGGATGGAGAATGTGCTCGAGTTCTCTCAAGAAGATATATGATCAAGTCCAATTTATGATGATGCTGGTGGGTGTAGTTTTCCAGGAATATTCCAGAGTATTACTATTTAGTTAATTTTTTGGAAGACTTTCGTTGATGAGAGAAAACGATTTTTATGTAAATTTGTAGCGATTTCATTAGTCTCTATTAGCCTTACAAGTTTATTATTTTTTTGCCAAGTTTTGTAGTAGTAAACTATAAGATATGAAATGGTTTGAAAAATGAAAAGATTTTGTACAATCGTCGTACTTATTTTTTTACATCATCGTTTGTAATCATTAAAGTTTCTGGAGTTGAATGGGATAATTACACCACATTTATGTTTGCTTTGTGTGCCTGCTTCAGGTCTGAACAATAATTGTCGCAGGGATGCAATTACTGATTACCCCGAAGAAGGAACGGGAGTGTGTGAAGTGCATAGAAAGAACTGGAGAGATGTATTTAGGAGAGTTTTATTTTTGTAATATGGTGAGCAAATTGTAATGATTACGACGAGTATTAGCGTGCAATAAAATATTACATTGAACAAAAACATTGAAACAGTGTCTGGAATGCTTTCGCTTATTGTCCTGCATAGAACGGGTATTATAGTTCTCAAGCGAATGATCATGATTCATCATGCTGAATAAAAGATATTCCATTCAAGACACTTTTTTATTACGATTATTTATTTATAGTAAAAAAACATCAACAATTCATTAATTTGTCAAGAGGTATGTATCAGAATGACCAAACCGGACCATTTCTTTTTCACATCTTGACCAATACAGTAGTCATTTTACACAAAAACAGAAAGCACAACTTACTCTTAGCTTAACAACCGTCTTATTCGATAATAACACAACTTAGATCTCATTCCAGTGAAAAATATGCTTTCATCTGAACAAGTCAAATGTGCTCAATACTTGAAGTAATGTTCGCTTCCATGAATTATTGTCAAGACGCTCAAATATTTTTTTTTCTACTACGGTTAAATAAACTCCTCCCAAGGAAGACAAGTTTGGTAGGGGAATTGAATCGGAATAATGATTTCAGAACATTTTGCATGGGATGAGAAGGAGTGAGACTTTTAATTTTAAAAACATTCTTTGTCTTCATATCATACCGGCACCATGAATACCACATTCACGAAGTTTCACGAAAGGATGGCTGGCTCTGGATATGTTTTGTCTTACGTAATAATGATCATATTTATGAAATTTTACATAGGTATACAAATAGAAATTTTAGGTAGACCACGTTCCCTTCGAATTACAGAAAAAAAAACTTATTACGGATGATTTGAATGCTGATCATCGATTCACTATTCCATTCTTGCTGTTGATGTGATCAGAGTTTTAAAAATATAATTAGTCGATAGAAAATACATAATGTATGATTTTATACATACCCCATTCATCTAGACGATAATAAAATACCTCTCTTTTGTCATCATCATTTGCTCTCCTCGTTAAAATATAAAACTTGTTGTATAGGATTTGTGCAGGAGGCTTCTGTATACTTGTCACTCAGGGAGTATGCCCTCCTCTCCTACACACTTGCCTAGTAATTGTTTCCTTAGCATAAATTAAAAAACTCTGTACAATTAAAACTCTCCCGATTAAGTCCGAACGTTGTCGCTCATTTCAGAACCTCCGCGACATCATTCTCATTCACACTACTTAATAATTTCAATTTCCTGGAGGAGTCATTTTGGACGGAGAGTGGTAAAAGTTATATAAAAACTACGCCACTAATAATTCAACATCACTCTATTATTATTGCTCATCCAAATTATACTTA
>JAHZNH010000369.1:0-11894 GCA_027744355.1 Tyrannoseira gladiata
TGTATGTGTGCATGGACTAATGCATTCGTTATTGCAGCATTTTCTTAAGTACACTCGTTCATTCGTTTAATTTTAGAATTTCATGATGAGATCTTTAGAAATTCTTGGATGAAAAGCATTTTATTCAGAAAATGTTACGTTCATCATGCTTATTCCTTGTCATCGCAATAATAAGCTTACGCAATAAAAACATTTGAAGAGCTCTGAAAAGAGGTGGAATCCATTGAAATTGTCTCTGAGAAAGAAAAAATAGCAGTGGATGTGAATGAAGCGATGAATCGCCAATTTCTTCACGAGGGCTTTCAATCCGCACTCAAAAAATTTGGTGAAGTTTGCATGATGCGGTAAAATAATCTGAGATGAGTGGTGGTGATGGTGCATGCAATGTTTGCGTTTTTAAATTATCCTTTGATTAGCACCGTCAAACAAAAGACTGAGATGGCGAATGTAACATGAATAATATGATGCATCCTTTTGAAAAAAATGGATTTGGAATTGGAAGGATGTTACACTAGCGCGATTGGATTGAATTGGATATGTCGATGACCAACGGAAATTGAAATAGAATATTTCTTAAAAAATTTTCATTAAATTTCTAAGGTTGAATCAGTGGATTTTTTCTACAATTCACAATTTCGGTGTTTAAAAAATACCTTCTTCTCCCTGTTTTTTAGAAAATACCGCATGCAATAACAATCATGTATTCTCCCGTTGAATTTTACGAGTTTTTTGAGCGATGAAAGGAATTTTCATGAAAAATTACAAATGATTCTAATACATACAAAAACACTCAAACTTTGGCTTAGAAGTAATACGCTAAAGAGTGAGAAAAGGTGTGAGAAGCCCATAAGATTTCCACTCATTTTTTTTAACAAGATACTTAATTTCATTCTTCAAGTGAATAGGAAAAACCCCCTGCCCATCTACTGCTCTCCAGCTTTGCTTACTTATCCATCTGTGTTCACTTTGTATTAAAAATGAAACGGAATATTTTCGAAATATTTTATCAGGCCTCGGAGCTTGAACTGGATAGTGTTTTTTTCAGATTTAAAAAGTGCGTTCTTCTTCTTTATCGTTTCATGAAAAATGAAATTCAGTAACGATCTTGTATTTATGTTTACGAGTTTTTTGAGCGATGAAAGGAATTTTCTTGAAAAAATTACGTTTGATCGCAATACAAAATCCCTCGCCTTTAGTTTAGAGGTAACACGCTAAAGAGTGAGAAAAGGTGTGAGGAGTCCATAAGATTCCCACTCATTTTTTTAACAAGATACTTAATTTCATTCTTCAAGTGAATAGGAAAAACCCCCTGCCCATCTACTGCTCTCCAGCTTTGCTTACTTATCCATCTGTGTTCAACTTTGTATTCCGAGGAAACAACAATATCTTTCAAAAATTATCTGCTCGCTTGTCATCAGTTTTGAAAATTCAATTATGCAGAGTCATAAAGGGAAGGGTGAATCCTGTGGTTTTGGCTTAAATGCTTAATTTTTATTGCATGCGAAAGGGTTCGAAATGTGCGTGCTTGTGTGTGGTTATTCGTTTCAACCATCCCCGTCTCACTTCAATGAGTTGAGTGAGCACACATACATAGCAGCAGCGGAGAAACTCAGAACAGAACGTAGCTAAATAACTCCTCTACTAATACTTGTTCCAGTCAGTAAACCAGCCATGTAGGCCATTTCCCCTAAGACATGAGTAAGAAGTTAGTAATGCACACTGACGTTCTGTTTTGTTTCAAAGTGTGAAAATTTGTTGCCCGATCTTGTGCTCTCCATTTTTCTCTGTAAGTATAATGCTCCACGAAAAATATGTAGGGAGGAAGGGGACGACTTGTACTAACACTTCCAGCTCACGTTTTACCAAGAAACCAACCAAACTTCCGCTCTCTGGGTTGTAGGCTGAGCTTTGGTTGTAAATAAGAAGAACTGTTGCTCAAACTTGTAAAAATGAGGCTATTCTTTCCACCCACAACGAAAAAATGGCTTTTGAGCAGCGAGCAATAAGTATAGTCTTAACTCCCCTGAAACAAAAGCAGTTGCTTGCTCACTCGCACCCGCACCCTTGTCAACTCTGTGTGTTCATGATCATCATGGCGTCGCGTGAATTTCACGTAGGAGCCATAATTAATCTGACATATTTTATTTTATGTTTCGCTTTTCCGCTCTGCGGCGAACTGCGTCTGAGACGGGCCTGGGCTTGGATTAGAATCGTGAATTTTTATCTTTTAGAAAGGGGACTCATGCAGAAAATAAATACGCATAAGGTCCACGATTGCTGTAAAGGGCTTATATATTTTTTTATCTATTTATTTCGCCAGCCCGAAAGTTACACCGCATTATTTTAGGACCGTGCATAATGGTAATGGATAGTTTTTATTTTTATTGAATTTCGTGGGCTTGACAAGAAAACGTTCATTTTCGCTCACTCACTTCACTGAAAATGACTAAGCAAAACGAGCGAACCGAGTTGTAATAATTTATGTACCTAGAGAGAGAAAAAAAGGAGAGGTCATGAGAAAAAAAGAAAATGGACGATAGAGAAGAGAGGAGAAGAAGAAAAGGAGAGGAAATCCATTTACCTTTTCGAAACTTTTGCAAGGAAAATATAAATTTAGAGAAGTCTCCTCACTCGACAAAAATGCGTTGGATATATGTATTTTTGGAGGAGAAAACACTCATTCATGACACGAACCCCCATTTTAAAGACATAAGGTGAGAAAAAACACATCGACTGAAATGTTTTATTGGTTAAGCGACTACATAAATAAAAAGAAGTGCACAGTACACACGTCTTCTTTTTCTAAGGCTTGGCCAAGCAACTTCGAAATAAAAACCGACGACCAACCGACCGACCCCGTCAAACCATATAAAGTGTATCTCATAAAAAGTTGAAGTAAATAAAAAAAGAGAGCAGCGGTGGTTGTGGTGCGAGGTGATGCGGAGCAAAAATCCTTGAAATGAAAGTCGCAAAACTTTTAGGTATTTTGCGGTTCAACTATTTCCTTTGAAACTTTTGAAGATTGAAGTCACTCTTTTAAAGAGCGTGCAGCATATCGAAAGGCCAGATTATATTGGATCAGTCATGCCTTGCCAGACAATTTTGTTTCTTTTTGCCTTGTGTTTTCATTAAAGGAGATAAAGGGCTGAATTTAACGAGAATGGTTTTCAGCCCTTTTTCTCTGAAAAAATTAATGTGTTTTTCTTAATGCTACAGAAAATTTCCCATCAAAAGAATTTGATTTGGATAAAAGTGGTGGCTCAGTTTGATACGAGAGGACCGTGCGCGCAGATCTAATCAGATTTCCCTCAGTCGCTTTGTTTTCTCCTCTTTGAAAGGGAGGAGGGATCTCCAGTTAAGATACGATTTCTATGTTTTTAAGGCCTCAGCCCCGCTTTTGATGTATTAAATATACACGGCATGGATGATGGTGGTGCAACAACTTTAATTGAATGCGAAGGAAAATACGAAATGGATTTGCTTTAGCTTTGGTTAAGCTCATCAAAAAGAGGAGAGATTTTGGTAGGGCTGCGATGATGGTGATCATGATCATCATGCTGATGTGTCTTTGCCTTGCAACTCGAGCCTTCAGAAGAAGGAGATTTCTCACACAAAAAAACTGATTATTCACAGGTTACAGCTTTTTTTGCTCCTCTTATCAGGGGAAAAGATCACCGAGGCAAGTCTTCAGCTTGCCTTCTTTAGACAATAAGGTTATGATTAATTTGACATGACACCTTTTAATGTGCACACAAAAACATGTGATAATGGCTGTAAAAGTAAGTGGGCAGGAGGGATCATTTTAATGACATCGTGAAATTAATTGAACCCGTACCATCGTAGTCATTATAAGGGAAATAAAGTTTGATGAGAGAGATCCATCCGATCCTCCTCCTCCTCTTAAGACAAAGAGGTCTTCGTTTTACTAGGGAAGAAGACTACATCACAGAGTTGAGATGAGAAGATAAAAGGCTTAAAACCGTATCATGAAGTGAGATAATGGATGCCTCTATAAACAGCAAAATTACTACTATGACTACTTATTCGTAACTCCAGGGAAGAGAATGTTGTAGGGAGATAATAAGCACATGTTAAAAAACAATTTATCCTCCTGTGGCTTGACTCGCTTGTCAGTCCGCCCTGTCAAGTTGATTTCATAAGGCTCTTGTCTCCCACATCGCCAGGCATGGCCTGGCTTACTACCTACACGCTACTAGATACTCCTTGTTGTAAAATGTAAACGTAGCATTTTATTGCCATATCACGAGTCAGAAAAGGAGAATGTTTAACAGGCCGAATGGCCTGGCCTACTACCTACACGCTACTAGATACTCCTTGTTGTAAAATGTAAACGTAGCATTTTATTGCCATATCACGAGTCAGAAAAGGAGAATGTTTAACAGGCCGGCAAGCAGAAAAGCTATTTCACTTCACCTCACACCATTGTTCCCTTCCTCTTGTCTTTATCTTCTACTCTGCGGAGTGCGAAGTTAAAAGCATAAAAACATAAATTATTCTTTGAGAGAGAGAGACGAGGCTGTAGAATGAGTGGAATTCTATGCAGCACTACGCTAATAGAGTAGGAATTTATGCATGCATGCATCTCACTCTCTTAAATGATGATGATCATGGTGATCATATTCAATTTGTTAAAAAAAAAGGTGGCAAAGGAGATGGCGAGATTGAGATGAGTGTCGGTGTGGTATGCCAGCAATCTCCTTGCCCCAACCGAACCATAATTTTCAAATGCGATGTTATGGGCAAAAAAAACGAATGGAGAGTCAGTGTGAGTGTGCGAGAGGGCCAGCCAGCGAGTATTTTATTTACTGGACTGGATCTAGCTTTTACGGAATGCCAAATTTCGTAATAATGAATAATAGCCTTAAAGTCTTGCTGCTGCTGCTTAGGAGTCTAGCTCTCGGAATGTTTTAATCTCGCCACGCATATTTAGTACGAGAATTATATCAGTTTAATAGACACTTCACATGCTTGTTTTAGGCTAGAAAACGTGTGAGTGCTGGGGTAATGGTATGCCATAGAGTGAAACATGATTACTTATCTATGTGCCTTGTTCCATCGAAAAATACTTCTAACGCTTTTAATTCCCTAGCCTTTCTGTCTTTTCTCCTTTGAAAACAAGACTGTAAATCATCCACCCGTCAAGGCTTCGCACTGAAGAAGAAAACAATTTTTTTTCTCCCTTGCTTATACTTTATTCCACTTTAATGCAGAAAAATGGATGTTTTGTCCCCCGCGTATTATAACTTCTCTTATGCAGCAGCCATTATAATTTTCTTGGCGATTATCATTATTATCATTACTTTTAATAGTTATTGATAGCACAATAGCAGGTATCGTTGCAAGCCATTAGCTCGCATTCTTCTGGGACCATGATGTATTGTAGTGTGTCCACGGAATAAAGGAGGGAAGATACTTAATTTTGCGCTGTATGGTAATGATAATAATAACGTATTCTCATCTGCCTAATGCAAAAGATGCAAGAAGGATCATGATCAATGATCATCCAGAAGAATGATGATGATTAAGTTGTTTGTATGTTTTATGGCAGGGCATGATGGAAATATTTTTTTTCCGGACTCTGGGGAATGAAATTCCAGGCGAAATTCCTGGCCTCTTGGGAAGTTGGGCAGTTGAGCAGCTCATTATTGTGTTTGCTTAATAGTTTTTGAAGTAGTATCAGAAAAATGTCGAAAGTATTATTTCAGTCATTATCATAACCGTAATCATAAACTTGGGCATTATGCCTGCGTAGCAATAATTGTTTGCTTGAGTATGAGCTTGCGTATTACCTGGCGATGGAAGGTGTATATAGTTCTCAAGTTATTTTCTTTTGAATGTGTTTGAAATGATTGTCTTCAACTCTGAGGTCTTCTTGAGGAGATGCTGATGATGAGGTAACTTTCATAGATTATGACATGAAATGGATAGTCCCCATAAATATTTCTTGAGGTCGAGCAAAGAGGAGAAGTGGTCTTCATCATATAATCTAGGAAAACAAAAGGGATGAAATTCCCGGGTGCAGTGTAAATCTCCAACATTTCAGCATTTCCTTGACGCGCTTGTTGACAAGCAAATGTTGTTTGTTGAGATGAGCAGAGGGAAATGTGGGATCTCTGAAGATTGCACTGTTAAGTTACTTAGTTACTACCTGCAGAAAAAATTTTCCTCGTGAAGCTTCTGCTCTGATACCTTGTCGATCCT
The DNA here is from genome assembly GCA_027744355.1 of Tyrannoseira gladiata. Taxonomy (NCBI): domain Eukaryota; kingdom Metazoa; phylum Arthropoda; class Collembola; order Entomobryomorpha; family Entomobryidae; genus Tyrannoseira; species Tyrannoseira gladiata. The sequence goes on from JAHZNH010000369.1 coordinate 6,223, forward strand.
CCATGATGATGATAATGATGATTTCGTTGACGTCCACCTGTGAAATTCTGGCAAATCTGGATTCAGTTCAGTTCACTTCGTTTCAGTTGCTGGGGTTCGCTCTTTGAGAATGATGACCATCATCGCAATCATGATGGTGAGTGGAGCGAGAGACCAAGTTTTATTATTTTATGGCAGATTGCGGAAAAATATCTTTATCGGAAGATTTTACTCCTGCACACACTCTCTATCTTTCCCCTTAGGTTGCGTCTCGTCTTTGTTTTGTCATTTTACTTCGTATGCTTTTGTCACGGGCGCAAAAGTGTCATAAAAGTGGGGATCTCTTTTTCCCCTGCACCGATAGGAAAATTCATATGTATTATTATTCCCAAAGCATTCGTATGCTTTTGTCACGGGCGCAAAAGTGTCATAAAAGTGGGGATCTCTTTTTCCCCTGCACCGATAGGAAAATTCATATGTATTATTATTCCCAAAGTAGTTTCCTTGTTTTGACTGATCCTTGTCATCAGCATCATCATCATCACCAGAGCCATAGAGCTAATCAATGCGTTTTATGATTCTAAGGGAATCATTTGATGTGGGCTGGATGGGTGCAATAATATTGAAAAAAGAGAAACTTTTACCTGGAATTTCCTGACTGAGTGAGTGATGAATGCTGATGATATGACACTCTTGCAGTCTTGCATTTTTTTGTTTTTATCTAGATGCCATAGTGCCGAACTATTTTTCGGACTTTATTGCCTCCCCAAGACAAAAGCGTCCTTGGCTTCTCGACATTTTATACCATTGTTTTTCTTAGCTCGTCACCTTTTTTTCCCCTGAAAGGAAGCATTAGAATCTCAATGGAGATATGTTTGTCGTTGCGCACGTGCATACTTATTTATTAACGTGGATTGGATACAGAGATGATACGATGATATACAACTCAAAAAATATAAATTTTTATTGAAGGGGCGATCAAAGGTACTTCGGTGAACAGCTACTGAGGTGAAGACGGGCGTATGTGCAGAAGAAAATTGCACTTCTCTGGTTACCTGTCAAATTAACCTGGTCCCATAGCAATAAACCAGGGGTTTCTGCTCCACTAGTTTTAATATCCTTGGGCACAAGGCAAAGCAATCACCACCACTTCACTTTAGATTTAGTTAGGGAATAAGTATTTGACAAGAAATATGGAGAATTGTTGTCAAAAAAAATTTTCTAAGCTCACTTTTTCTTGTTGTAAAAAAATATATATATTGACCTGTGCATGACTTTGCATTTTTTCATTTCGCTCCAACAATACCATCCATTTTTCATAATTCGAATAAAATGAAAGGAAAGCTCCCCGATGAAAATATGAATCTGGAAAGCCAATATAAAAAAGTAAACGATTTCTCCCCATCTACAAATTGAAGTCATCGGGAGGACAATAACGAGGATTGTGAATGGGCTAGTTAATGAATTCGGGTCAGGATAATAAGACTTTTTTTTACCTTGGCTTGTGCATTTTTTTCAATGTCCATCTCTTATTTTTCCCTGGTGAATTGCAGTTAGCCTTATTAGAAGAGCTCTCGTAGGGAAGTTAAGTAGCAGTCATATTAATAAATAGAGTGCCGTGGGCATTGCACCTGGCTCGGCTCTCATAATATCATTATTCCCCACGTTGTAGTTGTACTGTAGTGGATTTTTCCTTGCTGACACACACTGGTTGTCCTACAGTTTTTTTTAAAGTTCGGCTTTTGCTCATACGCTGACATTTACCCGTGTTGGTGGACTGCCTGGGTAGTTTCGAAGGGAAGGGAAAAAGATCGAGAAGAGGTGATTTTTTTCTCCTTCCTAAGTTTTATTTTCACTTGAGCTCATTTGGATACGCAATGCCATTCCATTATTCCATGCTATCATGGCACATTGAGCAATTTTGTGGCTCAATCTGTTTTTTTGGAACTGTGCTGCCTCGCTTGGTCCGTCGGTTTCGTTTACATTTTGCTTGAATAAAATGAAATAAGGTGTTCGGATTGTGTGGAGCTGGAGCTTTTGTAGGAAAAAAACGTGACATGATCTTCCTCACATAGAATAAGTAAGTACTTAATTGCCTGAATAAAATGAAATAAGGTGTTCGGATTGTGTGGAGCTGGAGCTTTTGTAGGAAAAAAACGTGACATGATCTTCCTCACATAGAATAAGTAAGTACTTAGTTTGACAATTCGGGAAAAAAGCTTTTGGGTACACCAACAACGTACTTGTATTTGCTTTTGTATTTACTTACCTGGCATTTATTCGTTTTTTCCTCGTGGAGGTTTTTATTGGTACAGTGTACACCTGGGAGTGCTGAAAACAGTTTTCAAACTGAACACGAGGCTTTTATGTAATAAGTAGGAAGTGGGTAAATGAATTGAAGAAAATGTTTTTAGCATTGCATGCTGTTTTTGGGAATGCGTAGTTCTAAGATTTTGCCAAAGTTTTGATGGACCAGTAAAGCTTACAAAGAAAAAAGGGGTTAGCGTTATAATTGTAATTGGTTTAACACCATTAATTTTAATGCAAATAACAGCTCAAAAAAATAAATGAGATATGCCAATTACAGCTGTTTAGTAAGGTGACTGAAATCTTAGACCCTCAATACTGTCAAATCAAGGCTAAAAGCGATTAGTTCTCTGAATCCTATTTGGTCATCATCGTAATAGATAGACAACTTGGTACGTCCTTTAACAGAAAGCAACGAGGCTCATCTTGCCACTTTTTCCTTTCCACAATATTTTTCATGAGAAGCCATCTCACTAACATGGAGGTCAAAAGTAGATAAATACTTAGCACAACCCAGAACAGAACCCAGCACTGCTATAAAAGGTAGAGGGGTAAAAAGCAATAGTTGGTGGTTGCATTCTTGCATCAAGACCTTATACATTTTTTACGACTTGACAAACTTGATTGAGTGTGACCATTTTTTTCATTCCTGGATTCCTAATGGGCTCATGCACTTTTTATTCCGAGGGACACGTAACTGTAGCGTACAAAGGAAAATACAAGGGAATTATGGTAATCTTGAGAGTATCAGTTGAAAAAAAATAACGTCTATGTGATCGCATCATTCCCATCTCCAGTGTGGCGTGAGGAATGTCATGAGATGCCACCATGCCATTCAGAGAAGAAAGTTTTTACCCATAAGTTCTTCGTTCGACTTTGACAAGGATTTTATTTCAGTTCAGTTTAGTTCAGATGAGATGAGATGAATCGTGCAGAGTAAGTACGAGTACGAGTGAAAAAAAAAACCTAGTGCTCTGCTCGTAGTATCGTCTTCGTCTACCCTATCACTCAATCCCGGCTTGGCTCGACTTGCGAGCTGTCACGCTTCCCCACCCTTGACATCATGCAAAGTTTTCAGGCATGTTTGGCGTGGTTGCGGCTTTGCCACGATTGAATTGATGAGCTAGGTTAAATACTTATGGTGACTTTGGGCAATAAACTCGACGCTTTGTTTTGAACAGACTCCTCGCAGCATGCACACAATCCTAGAGTGAGCAGGGAGGAATTTCTAGATGATAAATAAGTATTTTGCACACACACTAGATATACCATGTTCTGACACTACTTGTAGGGATGGAGGAGTCATCCTGTCGTGGTAACGGTCGGTGGCGGTGAAAACAGTTGATCTTTCGGGCCACCGCAAGTTCAACATGCAATTTTCCAATTCACTTGTCTCCGTGTGCGTTGCGTGCGTCAGGGGAAAAAATAGAAGTCTCCTCATTCCATTGTGGAAAAAGTGCATCTCCTTATTCTGACGGAGAGGAGTACCATTCAGCATCCACGAATAATAGATTTCTTCTTCTTTTTTTGTCATTTTGTCTGCCTACGAAAATAAGGGTGGAAATGGATGAGGAGTAGGAGTAGTAGTGGTAGTGGTAGAAAATGCTGAAAATAAAGTTTGCTGACTTACTTTTTTACAATGGAGGAAGGGAAAATAGATAAGCTTTTTTCAAGGAAAAAGATGATGGAATACAATAGTAATCGAGAAGTCCCTTCTTCCATTTTCCATTCCTATTGAATCGGGCGGAAAAAATGGATTGTGTTCGGAGGAGGAAGTGTGCAAGTATAAGGAAGGAAATCGAAAACTTCGTTTATCCAAATGTGAATAGATTATTTTGTATGTTGTAAGAATGATGCAGAGAGCATATGAGAATCTACGTGTGTTTTTTATCCTACACGGGGAGAAAATTCCAATCGAATGGAGAGAGATATAAGGAGCAAGAGATTTATTTTCGAATGAGGAGTTGGTTAGGGCATGTAGATGCTTGAATAGGAAACTAAACAAGTGTTATTTGCTCGTCATTTTACCAAGAGAGGGAGAGAGAGAGAGGATGATGCATTCGCATTTGTGGGGAAAGAATAGAGTCCATTTTCCTATTCATCTGAATAGAAAGGGACAAAAATTAGGGCATTATTATTGACACAGACACACACACACACACGGAATCAAATGAAAGCAAGCGTATACAACACCAGCCAGCCAGCACGGAATCGAATTCGGTGGACGCATCCAAATCTAAATCCAGTTCGTATTGCATGAGACTTTTTGTAAGGCTTAAAAAACATTGCCATTCCACATTGTCCTCCTTCTTTGATCAATGCCTAGGAAGAGTGATTTGGCTGGAAGGATCGAATCGAGTGAAAAATGATAACAATGCAGGAATCATGATGACGATGATGAAGCTTCTCTAAAAAAGGAAGTAATAGTTTCTGTTACAATAGGGGTTACCAGTAGAGAAAAGAAAGATTGCACTGTACTGTACTGTCGCGGAATGACCAGCTTTTTACAGGATGACTATTACTGGTACTACTATTAAGATTTTGGTTGGCCTTATGCCCATGTTTTGGAGAAGATTGAGTCAATAAGTTTGTCGTGATATTCATTTTACAACAGTAAGTACTACTAGTAGCACTCGCTTACTCTCACTCCTTTATCTAGTTTTCCACTCTATTTAAGTCGATTTCAGACTTGATAAGGGAGAGAACAATGCAGTTCAGGAATGGATTTTTTTTGAAAAAATATACGGATCCTGTGGAATAAGAGAGTGGAGAAGAGAATGCTGTGTCACTCCGCATATTGTGAGGGTGATGAATTACGGCCAAGAAAATGAGAATTGACATTAAACATCACTCTTGGAATAATTGAAGGCATTCCATCAAGTGATTGGGATTTGGTGGTAAGTAGATGGTGATAATTGAAATTATTGCTTTAAGAAATTAGATATTTGGGGCTATATGATCCTTTTTGATTCCGTAATCTTCTCCGCTGCCGGAAGAATTCAATCACAGTCTTCACAAAATCGTCACTAAAAATAGGTAACTGGTAAAAATTTAGGTAAAAGGTTAGCGTATTTTCGGACTTTAGTTCGCAGTGTTCAGCAATTCTCCTCTTCTTTGGATTGATTGAAACCACATCACAAACCGCGTCCATCACGTCATTTGCATCATCCACTTGAAAGCTATTAACCCGTCTGCTTGCTTCTCTAAATATCGTGAATTTTCCACGTGAACGCACACTAAGCACATTTATTTATCGACTTCTCTGTGCTTTTTCCTTATTTCTTATTGTGATTTTGTCCATCTGTCCTGTTTTGAACATGCGAGACGTACTTCAATACAGACCAGTATGACAACGACAATCTTCATAACTCTTTAGCTATTTTTTG
>JAHZNH010000370.1:0-12517 GCA_027744355.1 Tyrannoseira gladiata
TTAATGGAAGATATGATATCAATTTCACATGAAAAAATAATTTAGCGAAGAAAAAATCTGATTTGTTGCTGTTGCTGATGGTCTCGAGGAAGAAAAAAATGTATAATTCTTCCCTTTCGATGCCCTAGAATTAGGAGAGACGCACACTAATGAAACTGAGGAAATAGCATACTTGCCATTAGGAAATTTGTGGGTTCTTTAATTATTTTTGCATTCTAAAGTACCATCATCATCCACCAAATCCCGATGAATACTAAGGTAAGGATGCCTCACTGGCTGATTCAGAACTTTTCCGTCAGTGGCTGCTATGGCATGTAATCATAATCATGGGCTTGAGAGGTGTCATGTATTTGAAACCTAATCCTCATTACCTGGAACCAAGGATCGAGAGCGACTCAAGTTTTTTTTACAATGCACCTACATGGCGATGGCGACTTTGCTACTTAACATGTCCAAAATAAGTAAAGCTCATTCATGTGCAAGTTGCAACCAGAACTGAGTGAGTGGGGCTTTGATTTCCATCAGTGAAACTTATACTCGTAATTGTGCACTCATTCACCAGTTGCGTGCCATCCAGATCGAGACGGACACCGTTTCAGGTAATGCGATCCCACAATGGAATCCGGATGCCTACTTTTACTTGATCTCTTATCTCAACGAAACCCTGCACAGGTGAATATGACACTTAATACTTAGAAGGCGAGATAAGTACATTTCCAGCTATTTCATTCAAACCAAAATCGCTGTCGTTCATTCAAACTGCTTTAAATCGTAATCCGAGAGGAGTACAGCTGAGGCGAGTGGATACTAACGAATACAAAAAAAATTATTCCATCTTTGGCTCAAAATTTACCTTGTAGACTTAACTAGACGCATTTTCTGTATCCATGTTTTGCTAAAATAAATAAGTACTTATTTTATTCGTTTATACCAAAAAATCTTCTTGTAACCTCTACTTTACCACAGTTTTTAATGAAATCAAAATGAGGATGCATCCATAAGCAAAATGCGTAACAATTATTTTCTAACACCTCCATTCATTTTTCCATCCTTAACTTAGAAGGCGAGATAAGTACATTTCCAGCTATTTCATTCAAACCAAAATCGCTGTCGTTCATTCAAACTGCTTTAAATTGTAATCTGAGAGGAGTACAGCTGAGGCGAGTGGATACTAACGAATACAAAAAAATGATTCCATCTTTGGCTCAAAATTTACCTTGTAGACTTAACTAGACGCATTTGATGTATCCATGTTTTGCTAAAATAAATAAGTACTTATTTTATTCGTTTATACCAAAAAATCCTCTTTTAATCTCTACTTTACCACAGTTTTTAATGAAATCAAAATGAGGATGCATCCATAAGCAAAATGCGTAACACTTATTTTCTAACACCTCCATTCATTTTTCCATCCTTACGTGGCTGGATTCATGTCTTGGAATTTCAAATTTACTAAAAGGCATGGATACCGTCTGAAATATTGATTCATTTGTCAAATGGTGCACTGTCCAAGTCATGGAATTTTCACTCTCATTATCCCAAATTTATTAGTCACAGGTTAAATCAGATGGTGCCATAAGTAGGTTGAGGAATTAAAATTAATTACTTTGAAATTAAAAACCGTGTTCGCAGTAGAGCTGGAATGTCGTCAAAAGAAAGAAGCAGAAGAGAACAGTTTTCTCCTTTTCTCTGCGCTGCATCGTTTACTCAGCATAAGAAAAAATTGATCTCCGTTCCTGAAAAAAATGTGAAGCTCTTCCTTCATCCAGAGCACTGATATCTCACTAGAGGCTTGCTTACCCCAGTCTCGTTGAAATTCTTGTGGTCGCATTAACATGAATCGATGACTGCAAAACAACATTCCAAGCGCGCTCACATCATCATCAAAATTATTTCTTCGTTGAGTTCCTGCACCTTCAAAGGATGGATGGATGGATGTTATCCTCTCCAACTTGTCCTGATTTATAAGAAGGTGAATGAGAGTCTACCTCACTGCAAGTATTTTTGTGGATCCTACCGAGAGCCTACTTACTCGCTCTTCTGGTCTCTGCCTTAGTGATATAGGATGGAGTTAATTGTTTTCATAAATCTCCGCTTACATGCACATATGTGCCCTTAACTTTGTCCCTAGATCTGTAAAAGGCAGCTCATCCCTGATTTATATGCACCACCTCAACCATTACCAAGAGCTTTGAACTACGAAGCTACTCTTCAAGCTCGATTCAGCCAATGCTTTTTTCCAGATCCTGAATCAGGTTGAAATATATTATGTCGTTTGATCCGAGTCACTCCAAACATTTAAGTTTTTTTCACTGATTTCTCATAGTCTTGTTGATTCCATAAAGTGTTGGACGTCATCGCATCCAGTCGCTGACGCACATCAACATTCACACATTTCTCCCGACGCGATATTTTTGGCCTACCGCACACCGTAATTACGAAATTCTGTGCTCGCTACATCACTACAAAAAGGAATCATGCACGTAGTTACTTATCACCGAAGAAAGAGATTGTTCTCTTTCGTTCCCTGATTCGATATTAAGCGATAATAGTGTGATGTAAAGGCGACATTTTTGGGTGGGACTGGCATCGAGATGGATGTATGCTTCTTAATAAATTGTTTCAACCTCAAAGTCCTAGTGCTCTTTTTTTGCTTGGAAGCCCAATGAGATGATGTTTTTCAATGTCCTTCCCCAAATTTATAAATTGTCGGTGGTTTGGGTCTCCCCATACTTGTTAATCGTATGATTAAGACAACGACCTATTGTGCGCTGCAACAATGATTCCCCAATATTTTTCGAAGAGTGTGGCCTCCGTGAGAGGACCTCACCGAGGGAGATAATAATACACCAAAAAAATATATAGGAAATCAGTTCACTTCCCAAAGATAAAACTGATTTCAAGAAGATGGGTATCTGCAACATCATCATCATTGCTCCCCCGTTCTCTGAAGATGTTCAGGTAGGGAATACTGAAAATAATGTGATTTCCCTGGATTTACGACAACTCAAAATTAAGTCATCCAGAAAGAAACCTGTCCCGTAGAACCCGAGCATCCAGGTAAGTAAGTAACTCGTCTAAGAGAAGTCTTTCAAACGTGATAAGAAAATGTGGGATTTTGGAGTGCTCACTCTCCAATTAAAATAAATAACATTCCCACACACGGTAGTTACCCTACTGTAAATAGCACTTATTTATTTATGCTGGGTAGCATCTAGCGTTGTTTTTATACATGAATTATAATATTTTATCCTGAAAGCTCTGGCTCGATTATGCATTGGCTGTCTTTAAATTGACCAGTGAGCACATGCATACCTTGAGGTATTCAAGAAACAACATGCTTTGTTCCTGAATAAATGAAGACCTTTCAGTGAAGATTTTTGAATTAATCAGAATTATTATTTCGCAAACTTTTACGTCTAACCTACTTATTTACCTGGTATTTCACTGGTGCATGAGTACAGCATTTTGGGAAAATAAGGAATTGATTTAAACATAAATTTTAATCGATGACATTGATTGGATTTGAGCAGGCGCCAGGATTTTTTTCTATACCTCATAAAAAGTCTTGTTGCTGTTAGTTAAAATTAATTTGATGCTTCTTAACTTTTCACGTTGAGTCGCCGGTCGATTCCACCAAAATTAATAAATATATCAATGGTAATCTATTTGAACAAGCGTTCGTTAAACTTGTTTTCTTTTCTGAATAACTTTGATTCAAATTCATATTTTTGAGAGAACAACATCATTTATGGTCAATCGGATTCTTGAAATTACCATATGAAGTTGGAGATTTTGTCAAAAATGGAGTCACTTGTTTGAAAAAAAACTTTCTTCTTCGTATTGATATTGCCTTTGTAAGAACAAGTGATATTGGAAGTGTTACGAGATAAAAAGTTAAGGATCAGCCGAGTGCTCAATGATTGTCTTGGGCCAGGAAAGAGTATGCGATTCAAAGATAAGAGCATATTAAGCTCATTAGGAGATTTGGAAATGAATGAAGGAGAACCTTGTCAAAATATTTACTTTTCATGCTGGAAAAGGGGATCGAATCATGAAAGGGTCTTCCAACCACTTACTCGTTCGGCCCTCTTCTATTTCTTCAGAATTGGATCGAATAATGATTATAAGTACTTGATGGGGAAATGCATCAGTGCATACATTGATTTCAATTTCAATAAGTTCAATAGGCCTATTTTTTTCACTGCGGTGGAATGTTTTGTTTTCTAGGGATGATGATGATGAAGTCGATTTCAATATGAAAAACTATCAGATGCAATAGGGAAACTCCCGATTTAGACCATGAATTAACGTATAAATTTCGGCCCAGCCCATGCATTATCAATAATCAAAACAAAGTGAAGTGGACTTACTTTCCACAATAAAAAAAGCAGAAGTTCAGAGGAGGTTTATATTTGGAAGAAAAGCGTTCCATTGTCTTGCTAATTAAAAAAAAAACACAAGTGTAATATTTTATTCGGATGCGCCCTTATTGAAAGGCAAAGGAAAACAATCCCTTCTGAGCAAACAAAAAGCAAGCACATACATTGAAGTAGATTGGGAAAAGTACTGAAAATTTTCAGGACTAATTTGTGCATTTATGAATTTGCCCTAGCAAAACGAACATGAAAATCACAAAAATCCAAACTTAATCCGATCGAGTGACACACTTTTGAAAACGTCATTACAGCTTCCCAAGGAAAAAAAAGCAAAGATTTAGATGATAGGGCATTTAATGCTTACGATATTTCACAGTTGAAGCAGGCACAAGTGAACGACTTAAATGTAAGTGGTGTGTGTAAAGTGGTTTGGCTCTGGGGAAACTGAATTAAATGCCAGCAGGATTTTTTTTACGAGACAGTGAGCTCGGCACGCGGCCTATTAAAATCTAGCTGAAAAGCATGTTTCCTAGTGAGACCAAATGACGATAATAATCAAGGTGGATATGGTGATTATCCAGAAGAGCAAATGAACATAACGAGATGTCGATGTCAGAGACTGTTTCTAGTGAGTGGCTGGAGAAGAAGAAAAGCTCATTCGTGGGTGAATTCCCCATTTATGCTTGAAATTGAAACTAGCATGAGGCAACGAATTATTATTGGGAGAGGGGAAAAACTTTAAATCGGAGATTGAAGTGCATTTACATGCCAGCATCTGCATGAGGATTATTACATCGTAATAATGAGATAATGAGAGATGAAAAGTCTTCCGAAACTCTGAAGCACCGTTGTGTATACTGCAATTACTGGAGTAATTTGTACAGCTATTTTGAGAGCATTCATGAATGTATTTCCTCCCAATTTTTCATCGCTCCATGTTGAGCCCGAGCTCGTCGTCTGTCAGTTCACTTAATAATCTCACAACAGGAGCAATAGAAAGTCTGTTTCCCTTCACTTGCATGATCATAATGATGATGATGATGATCGAAGGTTAATTTGTTGAGCTGGGTCATCCGTAACCTTTATACTCTGTGGAAGATTTCGATCGTATTGGATCGGTAGAACAACATTATGATTTGGTCGAGTCAGTTCTGGAATTGTCAGTGTTGAGGTAAAGATCAATTTTTTAAGGGGTGATTAGACAATAGGTTACATGCCTGCTTCTTTGATATGACATGACATGTAAAAATATTTATCTCAGACAATGGAAATGAATCAGCAGCAATAAGGGAACGGTGCGGCCCCGGCCAGGATTACACAATGGCTTTTACAAATATTGTGATAAAAAGCACTTTAATTCCATTCATTGGCTCAGATTTTTTTATCCATTGATCCTTTGATCCACTCGATCCATATTAGAAGAACACTTTAATCCATTCATGAAAAAAAATTGTGGAGTGTTTATCAAAGGCACTTGTATAAGGTGAACCTTACCAAGCTATTAATGATCCATTGCAATAGTGTTCGAACCATGCCAATGCTGAAGCATCGGGGGTGATGATGCTGATGATGACAATGATGAGCTGGCGAGATCAATGGAGATGCTTGCTCTAATGGTGATGTTATGATAAATATGATTGACTAATAACAAGAACAAGCGGAGCAGTATGCTCACCACTGAGATAATGCATCTATTTTCCCCCTTAAACGCTCGCAAACTGTCCAATCTGTCGATCCCATCTTGGGTGGATAATATAATTTGAAGTATTTCATCGCATCCAATGTTATTTCTCTATTGAGTGGAGATGATTGTCAGCAGAAAAGAAAAAAAAAACTACAGAAATCTTTCACCATTTTACTCTTCCTCAGTGCCTTAATATGCATCATTTTGTAAACATAAACATTGTTGGTAACCTCATTGTTTTAAGAGTTTTAGGGCTGAACCTTCACTACAATGACCTTATTGACCTGAGAGCGTAGTAAACGCCCGATGTACTCTCCTGATATGCTTGGCACAAGACAAACCGAGTAGCTCACCAGGAGGGGGAGAGACCAAACTACTAATACTGCTCTCACTTTTATTCTCGAAGAAGTTCAACTTATTTGTTCTTCCTTGATTTAATATTGCTTCGCAATTACCGATCATGGATTGAAGGCTATTACATATGCACTCGAGTATTTATATCCTTTTGATCTTATATCCCGGACAGTTGGAAATTCGAAAACCACTGCATTCCACCACAATTTCTTTATTTAGTTGGAGGAGAAATCTGCTCACTCTCCGATGCTCTCGCGCTGAAATAGGTCGTTTTTTACCAAAAAGAATTCAATCATTAGCCTCAGATCGGACTCCCCCTCTTAAGTAGCTTGGTTTGGATTGGAATGCCATGAAAATTCCTTGCGGCAATAACTGTTTTAATTTCACATTCTTAGAAAGGAAAGAAAATGTATGTCTATTCTCTCCTTGAATGGCATGACGTGACTCAGATTAAGGGCCAAAAAGCACACCGATAATTACGCTGACAAATGGGACCCCTTCAGCTATGAAAAGAATGCCTGTACTGTTTGGTAAATGGGCCTTTAAAGAGATTCCGCATCTAATTTGTCGTACGGAGTACCATAAGTCATTTTTATAATCATGTCAATAATGCACAATTGGCCAACAAGACTTTTTCTTCTTCCAAATTATCAGAGAGTTCTCCTTCTTTTCAGCCAAATCAAAAGATACATTTAAAAGGTTCATAAAATACTGAATGAGCACATGTTCATCATTGTTACGATTATGAGCATTGCACTATTAGTGTTATTATTATTAGTCGTGTAGTCTTCTCTTGTGAATTCTTCTCCTTCTTCTTGGTGAACAAATCTCCTGTAAGATTGTTTACCACTTCCATTTAAGAGAGAAATGAATGTTGGCATTGCGGGATAAAATGTAATAACAGCAGTAAGTCACCACAAGTCATTACAAACCCATAATAATAAATCAAACGCTGATTAGGATAAACAGATCGATTATAGTCCGTCCACTATCCCAAACTCGGAGGAGCTATCCCAAACAGAAAACTTTGGAAGGAAAGGGGAAAATATTTGCATTCTCATCCTCCTTCTTCCCTGGTGGAAAACACTTCATTCGCTCACTTGTCTATTTTCATGCATACAGCAGGTAAATCACAATTATTATCTCCGAAGCGTATTTGGTCCGAAGAAAACCCAACGTGGAAGGATGGATGGCCAAGCGAGAAGTTTGGACTTTTTTCCCGAAAAAAAGCGCAATCATCATCATCACTCATGTATGTCTAGTAAATCACCATTTTACTTGCACCGGGTCCATACTTAATATGTTATTGTTGCTCCCACAGCCTGGTTGTTCTTCAAATGTGGTCATAATAAGCAGCATATATTTTGTTCGCTGAAGAATGCTCTCTGAGACCAATTATTGATTCACCAGAGTGATCTCGAAACCCTGAAAAATAGATATTTAGTTCCTCCACGATCAAGCGTGGCCTTTTTAATCCTTCATTTGAAGTCAAGTCAAGCCAAGTCAAGTCACCCGTACCACAAGCCACAGTCAAGAATAGAATTTGTCAGTTTTTTGTGTGCACATTAAAGGCAATACGCATTTGTCAAGAGAGATGACTGGTGACTGGTGGTGACTTTCAATTTCTTCATAAAATAGTCTCCAAACATCCCTGCCGACATTCCTCCCTCCACCACCACCACAACCACCAGTTCTTGATTGTACCTGAATCGAATTTCCCACAATGCTTTTTTCTCCCCTCCGATCTGGTATAAATCAATTACGTGCACACAATTGGATAATAGATTGTTTTCTTTTGTGACACCGGTTTCGCCCTCTTCCTACCTTATCCATCATTATTATCATTACCATTAAGCCAAAGCCACACTCGACGACTCGGCAAATCTCTCCGACATCAAAACGTCCCTTTCGTTCGATCATTCTACCTTGTCAGACGTACCAGAGGATTAGATGGATTGCTGAGGAGAAGAAAAAAATTGAAAAAAATTGTGCCCGATGGGTGCTTTTATTACTGTTATTATTGCGCTTTTGTAAACGCTTAATGGGACGCGTCATAGTCATTTACCAACGACCAAACATGCATCATCGACAGTCTCCCATTATGGAGTCATCTATATCAAAATCATTAACGCGCACCACCGAGTGAGCGAGTGAGTGAGTGAGCACTCCAAAACAGAGGATACTCTCCTCATCATTATCATCAGATAAAAAAGTGTGAGTGCGGGGGCAGCGCACAGAAATTATTGAATGCGAATTATGTGTAAAGTTTCGTCGTTTAAGGTGCTTATTAAAGTGGAGGATGCTCCATTATTATTGTTATTATGATTGAATATAATGCTCATACTCATCATCATGATGATGCATTATTGAGGTGACTTATGCGAGGAAATTTATACCGAATATGTATCGAAAACGATAATAATGACGATGATGGAGTGAGTATGAGAGAGGGAGAGTTTACCCAACATTACTTATTTATTGCTCATCATCATCCCCTAATAATTTGGCACACGAGCGCACCTCCAAAAAATCACCGAGGATTGATGCCATGTGATGTACTGTGTGGCGTAGTGTGTTGTAATTGTTTTCGAATTTTTCAGCAATTAGTTCCCCAAGATTTATGCGGGGACGTCAGTAGGGAAATCTATGAATGGAAGGGATCATTCCTTCAGTCTGACGTGGCTAATTGCCTCCAGTATAAAATATGAATGGTATGGCTTGTTCCTCAAAAAGAAAGTTGTTTATTGCGCCTCAGCTAAATACACTGGACATGGAGTGTCTTGTGCACAATATTTCTTGATGTGGCCTGAATCTCGCCTGACCATATACCACGTCAGTGTATTTAAGTACTTATTTATCTACGGGGGCTATCATTTATTTTTCTTCTGGTGCGTTATCTCCCAATCGCGCATAAAAAAGTAGTGTGTGTAGTAGGATGAAATGCCCAAAATTGTGGATTTCGATTTGAGTTAGTGTCGGTCTTTTCCTTTGAAGTACGCACTTTAACTTCACTTGTGCCTTTCATTAGGCTAGACGTGTGTCCAGAGCAGTTTATGGCGGGAGCGATTTGGAGATGAAGTTATACCATACGCTCGAATCGCATCAGTCGTTGTTGTGATATAATGTATTTAGCTTCAGTCATTCACTCTTGTAGCTACAGGCTAAATAACTTTATTTACCTCGGAGAGAGAGAGTATCATAAAGGGCCAGGATTATTTCTCCAGTTTTGTAATCCTTAAGCCCAAAATCCGTGGTTTTTATATCATCGAGAGTATCTCCGCGTCCTTTGCTCCAAGTCCGATGACACAGAAACTCCATTAATTTAATAAGACCCATCTCCAGGAAATCCAAAATCTCGCATCCACCCTCGTCTCCAAGAACCAAAACTATCATTTCTGGCTGTACCTGGGCCAGTAAGGCACACACAAACTGTAATTCATTCATTCCATCTCAGTGAGTTGTTGTCAGCAAATCCGTTGTTTTCCCCTTTAAGAATAGCGATTTTTATAGGAGTAGTGGATTGTGGATAAAAATCTTAGAAGCAGTGCGTCTCTCTCTTAAAAAATAAGTACGTATCTTAAATAGAGTTAATGACTTCATACAACGTATAATTTATCGAGTGGTGGTTGCGGCAACGAAAATATCATTATTATCTCACTTAACTTTACCTGTGTGTCATTCTCGTAGGGAAAAATTCAAACCTTTATCGGATAACTCTATCCCTTACGGAACAAGTTTTCAAGACTTTTTGGTTTCTTCCTCGAAGAGATAAACATCCTCGACTAATTTGAGAGGAACAAATCAAAATCTTATCATATCGCACCAAAATCCCGTGGCAAAAGACAAATAGGCGACAGGGGGCTGTTAAGATAGAAAAGTGAGTGAGGAAAGATTTCCCTTTTCGAGACTTGGGCTTGTCGGCTCAAACGCAGGCGAGTGGAGCGTCCAAGTTTTTTATGTCGGCAATATCCTTCGGCTTCCTCCATAAAAATCCCAATAAAAAACGAATATGAAGACAATATTTTCTAAAAAACTTTAGTGTACAAGAAATTTAGCGAATGCTTTCGTAATTCATGTAGAATCGATGAAGAATGCTCCTAAGGGATGCTCTACGAAACTATGCAGCAAGTTCGGTCCTTTTTTGCGAATGTGCTCTGACCTCTAATCCGATTCTTTTGTTTTTAGGATACTTTCAAGTAGTTTCGAAACCATACATGCAGCAGAATAAACAAAAAACGACTATTTCCACTTTGAGGAAAGTTATTTTTGGAGACTGATACCAGAGAAACATCTCATCAACTCACATCCGCTCTTCCCAATTCTAGCCACACCTTTATATGCATGTCATTAAATTTATTTTAGCTTCGTACATTTTAAAAACGCATTTAAACTTCCATTTCCGTCGTTCAAGAAGTAAGTAGAAGTAGTAAATAGTAATACCAGTGCATTGTGAGTATGAACCAGGGTTCGTGGTCCGTGACTTTACCAGAATTGTTTTTCATGCTGCCGTTTTCGTCTCCCTCTTTCTCTTCACTTGTACTGTCACAGGATAAAACAAGTTGAAAGTTGCAATGCAATATCACCATCATTGCTACACCACCACCACTACTCATCTCAAACTAATGTAAAATGTCATGAATGAGTGAATCCTGAATTGCGACAGTGCAGAACGCGTGCGTTCTTCCCTGTCATGAAGTTCATTAAAGAATAATGGAAGTCAACTGAATACCGCTACATTTTCCGGTGTTGTAAATGATATAAAACATTGTTTTCATTCGGGAGCAATAAGACAGACCCTCGGTGAATCCTCCCAGGGTAAAGTGAACTATTAAATCTGATATTCACTCATTTCTGTACAGTTAAGTTTGCCCTTGTAAATAATAATTGCATGAATTACATCGAATACTTACTTATGCCTAATACATGCTAACTAACGTGTCCCTACATTGATTGTAAAATAACCCTCAACAAAATTATGTATTTGGCATTCCAAGTAAGTAAGTTTATTTCGTTAGTTTTTGAGTCACTTTAAAATTACTCAAATTGCAGTTAGTCATGCAATCATTATACAAATCCATTATTATACATCAAAATGTATTATGACTTTCATGGCTAACTCCCGCTCGCAACCTTTCTTTTCAAGGAAATTGTCCAAAACCATTTGGACTTTGGAGAACATTAATCATGTATTGGAAACGTGCATGCATTAGTCTGTCACCGAAATACTGAAGAGCGAATGTGAAGTGTGACCATTAAAGATTTTGTGTTCATGCGAAGGTAATGAAGTTAATGTAAAGCAAAAATGTCATCTTTCATAATCAAAAATCTTTAAAATCAAAACGTGTCTAAATTTAATTGTCGGATAGTTTGAACAATTTGGTTTACAACGAATTTAAATTTTCAAGAACGATTCAATATGATTTTCCTAAATAAATTTTGCCTCGCCGATATATGTATACCTTTATATTGGCCTTACCTTTATATATATTACCTAGGCATTTAGACCGTGCGACTCAAAATAATAAGTAGTACGCACACACGTGAAGCAGGCATTTCACTGAGGAAATGAAGTACTAGTTCCCAATTCAACTGGTCCTATATTCCTGTCTAAGTGTGTAGTTACAAAGGGGCGCCACCGACAACAATGACACTTGGAATTATTGCTACCGAAGCACTTAATTTCTATCGGAAGATGGATGTGATTCTATTTTGGCTTAATTATATGAATGCGGGACTACTGTACCGTCCCAATGCTAAGAAAGATTCAGTTGCGTTGGTGATGGCATTAGCACTTGCTCTAATATCTTCATTTGAAAGTTCATTCATCATACGAATAGTAATTTCCTTCATGACGCTGCTTTTGAAAATTTCATGTTAACGTGATGAAGAACATTTATGAATATTTATAGGCCCTGCGTAGCAATTTGAAAGTGAACTAAACTCTACCTGAGTCAGGATATGATGCAAAAGGAAGAAGCCGTTGCCTTAATTACTGTTTCGAAAATTTATGGATATTATTACACCAACTCAACAGCAGCTGCCGGTGTATTTCGGAACAGTAGTTGGCTCGCCGAAAGAGAAACCACGGATGAAGGAGTTC